>WOGM01001279.1:0-10233 GCA_015342125.1 Leptinotarsa haldemani | reverse complement strand
TTTACTGATAGTTGCGCTAATTTTTCGATTTATAGGTTAGCTTTCACTGTTTTCAACAGTTCGACATATGTTCTGATTAGCACACTTTGGCAAGATCGCATTTCACAAATACGATTGTGGTTAACTGTAGCTGCCTGGTTCGATCTGAGATACCCTACTCTACTTGTTGAACTTGTTCATTTTTGGCTTTTTACTACCCCATCTCGATATGATATCGAGTAAAGTGGGAGAACTGCTAAAAGTAAGCTGTTAATGAAAATAGGCCAAAATGCAAGGGTTCTTATTGAAGAGCTGAAGAACAAAATTTCTGATTTCAATATAATAGGTAGGCGCTATCAAGGTAGGATACTTGACAGTATGCTTCATCTTAACATTTAGCCCTTGCACTCGAGAGTTTTGTTACCAGATTGCAGACGGTTGTAACATCGAATGACGAATCGAATTTTCTACTTCGCTCGAAGTACTTCGAACTAGTTCGAAACTAGTTCAAAAAATTCGATTCGTAATTCGCTAGAAGTACTTCCAAGTACTTCGAAGTACTTCGAACTAGTTCGAAAAGCAGCGTACCCAACTTTACGACACTGCGTAGCACAAAATTTACACGTCAACGTAGAAGACCTTGCTAAGAAGAGATTGCTACCGAATCATGAAAATCATCTCGTGTTTACCAGTGAACAAGGAGAAGTTTTAAAAGAGTACATAAAAGAGTGTACTCTAAAATTTTATGGTCTGACTTCAAGAGATTGCCGTAATGTAGCGTACCAGACGACGAATGTGAGTAACGTAACAATGATAGTCCAGCGTCCTCAAAAGTGGTAGGGCCTGAGGGAAATCACAATAAGTATTTGTCCAAAGACTTCTTGAACCAACGTCTTCTTTTACTACAAAAAAAAAAGTTTTGTGATTCATAAAGTGCCTTTTAGGTTGTATAAGATTTAGAGCTATTTTGACATGAAAAATATGTTGTTCAAGTACGAATAAGGACTGAATACATTGTAAAACTATACAGATTTGTAGTAAAATAATAAATATATAAAAGTAAAACTCGGCTTTTATTATAATACAAATAATTAAGTCTAATTTAGATGGCTAATGAGGTGTTTCAATGTGTAAAATACCCCGGTTCAATGTGTACCTCTCGATATACACATTGAACCAAAATGTAGTTTTACATAAATTATTTTTTTTACGCTGAAACCAAACGAAATTTCGAAAATTATCATTCGTACAATTGTTGTTGAAGAAATTCACAAAGTACACGTTAAAAATTAAAGGCAATAATTGAAAAACGCCGCTACGAGACTTTGAAATTTACGTGGTTCAATGTGAGATAACCTACCCTACTTGTCAAATGGTTAAGATTCTTTGAAGGTCACAAATCATGAATAAATAAGCCTGATGTAGTTTAGATATTGTTCAATAATTAAAATACACATGTAGCATATTCGTTTATTCATAATAAAAAATACATAACTCAAACCGATTTTTCATTTCATATTTTTAGATATTCACAATAAAATTGAATAATATTTCCAAAGACTTTTACAGAAACTTGAAGAAATTTTGCATACAATATGATAAAATACTACTATTATTCAACTTACAGTTATTACAAACATAAGTATACAGCACTGTTGCTCTATCTACAGAAAATGAGTTTAAAACAAGTCCCAGTACCGATGCATCGTGATGGCCCCACTTCATTGATTTCTACATATTTTATACCCGTATGGAACTGAATTATGGTCTGGGAGAAATTTTCTTTTAGTAGAGTTTGGTTTGTATATTTTTTGTTCTCTGACTGTGATAACTTTATGTTCTTTCGTTCGCTTTATGTTCGAAGAAACAATGAATACAGGTTCTGCTTTCTCTAGAACCATGTTCTTTATCGATTCAAAATTCACCAAGTTAGAAGTCGAATAGCTGAGTGATATCCCCTTAACTTTGCATACAACTTTTTCTGTATTCTCGTTAGTAGCGTGTATTTTATATGCATAGTTTTTGGGGCCTCCACTGACGAATTCTGTTATATATGATTCGGGACCATAACACTCCAATTCATCTGTGAGATCACCCAAAAATTCTCCGGTGGGCGGCTCATATTCTCCTTCTCTATGCTTAAATATGACAGAATCCGTGTCATAATATAGAACTCTGTCACCTAGCTTCTCTAGGTATGTGTACAATTTAAGGCGAGCTTGGGTGGTTACATAAGCCGCTATTGCCACATTAACTGTGGGTAGTGACGCATAACTTTCCTCTTTGTGCTCCCAATTGACGATCATTGTATTCTCATTGATCGGTAATATAGAATTCACACATTTGGAGGGGTCTGTTAGCAGGGAGAAAAGTTCGTCAGGCTGATCGATGATGGACGTTTTGGCATGGTTTTCTCGCTGTCCCAGCTTACCCCAGAAACTATTGAGCATTAGTTTCGCGAGACACCGGAGTCCTAGATTTTCGACGATTTCACTATACTCAAGTTGAATATCTTCACGAAGCAGAAACTCTTCCATATACCTTTGCTTTTCTTCTTCTGTTGTACACTTGATTGGCCATCCTGACGCCTGCTGTTTGATTTTCACAAATTTATTCATCATACCTGTGAATAGACCTTTGGCACCCGTGAGTTTGTCAAACTGAGTTACACTATAAGCCCAAATTTCATAGACATGTATGATCTTATACCCCACTTCTAAAGCCTTCTGAATTTCATCGACGACCCACGTACCTGTCAGTACACGCTCCTCGCTAGAATGATAGCATTCGTTGCTCAGATTTTCCCCGCAAGACCGACATAAAACGAACATCAGTTTGTTTTTCATTTTCAAAGGAAGGACAGGATGATACAGCTCTTGTGGGGGAAGAATTGTACATTTGATGAGACCGTTCATAGTACTCATGTTGAGAGCGGAACACTCATCACCGACATATACTTTCGGGTGTCCTATCGGGAATTTTCCGTACTTACATACCCATGGATAAAGCGAGCATACGTCTAGATATTTAATTTTTTCGCCATCTTTTGTTTTATAATACTCGACTGTATTACCTGTTCGACCTCCGTAGAAGGCGTCTCTGGGGTTAAGCGGTAGGTGGTTGAGAAAAGCATGATTTTCTGTGAATGTTTTCATTTTCAAATCCGCCGCCAACTCCTTTCGAAATGAGCATTCCCATTTTTCAATAATTTCGTAACCGAGGCGCTGAAGCCTTTCGTTCTTAGTCACGGTGCTTTCATACCTCATGTTGAGTGTTTGGTTTGGGTCATCGTGTAAAGAAGTATCTCTGTTGTACTTCAAACACTCTGGATGGCCGTGGTAATAACATCCTTGAAATTCGAAAATTTGGTTTGTTTCTCTGCAAAACCCGTCTACCTTCATACCTGCTACAACTGCTTCCGATCCTCTTGCAGCATGTTGAATCTCGATTTCTCTTTGATGTTCTTCCCATACTAACCACTGCAGAGCTATACGGGACTGATTATCCCTGTAGCGATAACCATTTTTCGGAATCAATCCAATAGTGTTTGGTTCGATAAAATTCCGGCGAAACACTTTATTGCATGCGGACGCTATGGTACACGCTTCAAGAAATGGGTCGACGTTGGCAGTATCAAGTAGTTGTTGTCGGAACTTCAAACAAGAATCTTTCAGGATTTTCACATCTGAAATACAATATTCCACTATTTCTTTCCGGAAATCGAATATATAATTTTCGGCAACACGCTCTGTATACCAAGCGATAAGTTTGCTGCGCACTTCAGTTTTCAAATTATCGACGTCGTAATATTTCAAATTTGGTAGAGGTCCAACATAATTTTGATTATCCATGCGATTGAATAAATGTGGAAAATACCCCTTATTCAACTCTTTTAGTCCAAATGCATTCGGAAGTGCAGAAAGAGCCATTGGAAAATAATTCAAAGAATCCAAGAAGCGAACATTTCCAATCTGCATCGAAATTATTTTGGTTCCTCTCATTATCAGTTCGGGGTTGACTTCAGATTTGGTTAACACATAATCTAGGATGAACTGATGGTCAAATGCTTGGCCATTGTGTGCTAGAACAACGACAGTTTTGAAAAGTTTCCGCTGGTTTAAAATATACTCTATGAATCTGTCGAGAGGATTAATTTTTAGAACCTGTAATCTAACCCCGCATTTGTTACACACGTTGATGTCGCTATTCATACAAGTGGTACAACGCTGCTCGAAAACACAGAGATTTGGTTCGTGTAGAAGGGATCCATTCTCAAGTTTTTTCTCCTGTCTAGTCTCCAAATCGTAGAATACGAAAAGTATTTTATTGGTGGCTGGTGAACCATTATCTACTCGCATATAGCATAAATTTCCTGCCGGATGATGGGAAGCACATATTTTACAAAATGATTCTCCGCAGAAATGTACCATACTTGTCTTTACAGTCTTTAGACAGTCAGAACAAATTCGAAATTGGGCGCAAACTGTTCGTTTATGATTGTTAAAGCAGTTTTGTCCTTTGAAGGAACGTAGACAGTCGGAACATTTCATCCTAACATCCTCTTTACAAGCTGGAGATCCTCTGCATGAAAAACATACGTCGTCACACCAATGATCATTTTTGAGTTTATAGGGTGTATGACATTCTTCACAAAAATAATTACAGCAGAATGCCGCAGTAAGCGAAGTTATGACGTTGTAGTGTCCTTTGTGATACATCAGATTCAGGTTTTTGGAAGAATTATTTGAACCTTGAAATAGTACGTTTCGACCTTTGCTGCCATATTCGTATACAACAATACAGTAATCTTTGAGGTGTGCTTGAAATTGTTGGAGTTCGGGTATACCACATCCTTCGGAAGGGACACATACAGATGACATTGACATGAGCTCTTGTGTTCTTGATGTCTGAATCTTTCCTGTATCCTTACGAATTTTTGCAAAGTTTAGATCTTTGTCAATGTTAGCCATAGCAACAACAAGGGCACGGGGTAAACAGAGATTATCTTCATTTTTAATGACAATAATTCCCTTTCTCTTGAGGCAATCCTCGTCGAAACCATTGTAATTTCTACCTCTTCCCTTCCCCACAGGCATTCTCACATTTGTAACACCTAGACAAAAGGTCTCAGTATTGAAACCTGCTGAGTTGGATTGATAAATGGAGGATATTTTATCCCAAATATCCCCGAAGGTAATTTCACTCGCACGTCTGAATGACAACCAGCCTTCACCGCGAGCAAAGTCTTTAGAACAAAAAGCGAATCCGACTTGGTCTGTTGGTTCCAACCCTTCGACGCCTTTCTTGACAATAGCCTCGATAGCATCCTTCACCCACTTGATATGGTCTTCACCTTGAGGTACTGGATTAATCTTGAATTCCAAGGTTCGCCCATAAACATTGAACCGTTTTGAAAATTTCGTAAAATCCCCAACCATTTCAATTTTCTCCATTTTCAACGTCTTTTGTTTTCCCCTAAAAAAAATAGTACACTCTGTATAATTTTTATTTCGCACTGTATGATTTTATTCTTAATTCAATTTTCATTTCATCTAGTAATAAGAGAATCAAATCACTTCATAAATGAACGATTGACCATAAAAAATGGAAATATCACAAAGTATAAAAGGTCATTAATTGATAGTTCTAACAATTTCTGATTTATTTTTATTTTTTAATAAATACTCAGGTACGAGCGATCTGGAGCGTATATTGAAAAGATAAGATCTCGTTATTTGATAGCTAAATTTGTTTTTCCGTAAATCCCATATGAACAACTACCGTGAAAATCCAGTTTTCATTGAAAATTCATTGATTCATTCATTCAAGATTCATTGAAAAACTGTCTTTTATATATGGAATACAGAAAACCCGAAAACAAGCTAGCCAATGCCATTTTATTCCGAGAATGCCGGATTTTAGACACAGGTAAAAAACTCTTTTGTTAGTTCTGACCGTTCGCAGAGCAAACATGTCAGTATTCCTCGTGCGAAGTGAAAAAACTTTTGTGTTTTCCCATCAATTTTTGAATATTGATATAGTTTAGAAAGGTGTAGTGCATGAAAATTCCTGTTTTCGCATCTATTCGAGAACGGATACAGTGTATGAAGTGAAATGATTGTATTATTACGAGAGAAAACGGCCTTACACATGCAAATTGCTTGATTAGGAATACATTGTCTCGTCTGGTAAGTTTCTCAATTTTCAAATTTGTACCCCATATCAATTCAAATATAAACTATCAAGTGTATTGAATGTAATTAAGTATCACACTAGAACCTACCTTTATTAAATTGTTTTTTCCTGTGATGCAAATGTGGCTCGTTCAATAAAAATTATTTTTTTCAACTCTGACACTGGAAGCACAAATATTCTGAATATTCCAACCTCTGAAGAAGCACAAATATAATTTCTGATTCACTGTTTCTATATATATAGAAAAAATAACCTCCCACTTTTTTTTTTTCTAATTTTGGTGGGGGTTTTTTCCCATGACTATAAAGTATTTGTGGTGGGAGAGAACCTTAAATAAGTGTATTTTTATTCTTTTTCCTTCTAATAGTGAGAGAGAGAGAGAGAGAAAAAGTGCATTTTTGTAGAGTAATAATAAGAACACCATCATCATCAGTTAAACATAAAACATTTTTTTAATTATAATTTAAAAATACAAAATAGGTAAAAAATTCAATAAATATAAAATAAGTGAGAAATTTAATGAACACAAATACAAATCATCTACCATTTGTCTCAGCATCCCACATCGGATCGATCATAGTATTGAGTTCCATGATTTGGCTATAACTTGAGTTATGACTTGGTCACACTCAATATCACGAAAACTAAATTTATGGCATTTTCATGTAGTGGAAAAATATCAGCCAAAATTTGATGAAATAAAAATTCATAGTTCGAAATGTTTACAGCAAAATTTTCAAAAATTGCAATTGCATACTCAAATTGAATAGAACCCAGAATTGAAATATTTAGGAATTTATATAGATTGTTGCCTGAAGTGGAAAAAACATCCACTTGAATTAACAAAAATTGAGAAAATGTCTTTATGAATTCAGACTTCTGAGAAATATATCTGAAGTGGAAACTTTATTAGTGTTTTATCATGCATTATTTGCCAATACTAAGAACTATGGAATCATAGTCTGGGGTGGTACATAT
Source organism: Leptinotarsa haldemani (assembly GCA_015342125.1). Lineage (NCBI taxonomy): Eukaryota > Metazoa > Arthropoda > Insecta > Coleoptera > Chrysomelidae > Leptinotarsa > Leptinotarsa haldemani. The sequence goes on along the minus strand of WOGM01001279.1, from coordinate 3,081 downwards.
GAAAATTCATTAAAATAAATCAAGTCTATTCATAAGTATGCAATAAAAATAATTTTTAAAAAAGTCTTTTAGATTTTCGTCAGTTTCATTAAGAAAATATTTCATTTTAACTCTCAGACAATAATTTTACAAAATCAGTACCATTTATATGAAAAAACATAATTGAACATCAGTATAACACAAGATCAAAGACCAATAAATGTTTACAAATTACTGAATGTACTCTACATTTAATGCAAAAACACTCCATATGTATTGGTTGTAAAATTTATAATATAGTTCCGCGAGAAATAAAGAAGTTGAGATCATCAGCATTTAAAAAAATTACACAATTGTATATTAGAAAACACCGAAAAATTGAAAACATGCTCATATTGAAATAATGTAGTTCAACACATGATTCATTTCACTCTTCATAATAAAAAGACCAATGTTGAAACATTTTTAATTTCAATTTTTCACGAACAATATCTATTAACAGTTGACATAATTCTTATTTTTCAACTAACCCAGTTAAATACAAGTGTTCAGACTTAGGGGACTGTGTTGAATATTGTGCATGTAGTAACAATTTTTACTAGTTATAGACATTTATTTGATATTGTACATTTGTTAATAAATTTAAATTTGACTCGGAGGGTCAATTTCCTAGTCACTTTCACTATCTGTTTCGACAAAATTACCGGGGCTTGGTGGTCCACCTGCAGGGTGAAAAGCGCTGATCTCACTACTTCCCAAGACTTCGGAATAATTTCCGCTTGAAAAACCAATTTCGACTCCAATATATTTGCAAAATTTTCCAGATTGAGAATTATCGTGGAGTCGGAGTCGTTTGAGTTTACATCTTCATAGATAACCCCGTTTGGAAATTAACCTGGAGTTCGTCCCTCAAAGCTTCCAAGGATCTATTTCTCATTCTCCCCTGTAGCTACCCTACATTCCGGGCATGATTCTACCCTCACCGAACATTTACCACATAGCGTGTGGCCATTCTAGAATTTTTCTAGAATTCAAAAAAAAAACCTCGCAACATATTACGTCAGGAAACTCAACACTATGCATGCTATCGATTTTTTGTTTCTTTTTTTTCGGAGCTTTGTTGTTCCCTGAAATAAATGAAAAATTCAAAATAATCGACAATATCGCCTAACAAAGGAAAAATGTTCTAGATAGAACAGATAATTTTTTTCCTTTTGCTCTGACTAATAATAATAATAATACTAAGAACACTCTCCAAATGTACGATAGTTTCAGTTCAAATTGATAAACATATTCATTCTCCACCACATTATGAAATTACTCGAAATGAAACAAAATTCTAAAAAATACATCATAGTAATCGAAAAGTGAAAAGTGTATTGAGGTTTTCTTCAGGGTGGATTGAAATTGGTTGGTCAATGAGTTCTGTAATAAATGAAACATTATGAGTGAAACATTTTGAAGTACTGAATGATCAATAATGAAAAAAAAAACATTCTGAATAGCTAGATTAATTTTGAAATAACCAGTTTTCAAGATTAAAATACACTTCGAAAACAGAAATTATCGAAAATGTAAATTATATTCATCTATCCGAAAACTACATTATAATATCTGAAAAAATGTACTTACATTGTCAAGAATCACAGACTTTACACTCACAATATTTTGTTGGAACCATAAACGAAAAAAAACTCGAACACTGATGATAACAGGAACGGGATCTAAAATTTTATATACTCGTATCTACCCTATAGGTTTGGTCTTTCAAACGAAATTCAAGTTACAATTATCCCGTCATTAAAAAAAACACTGTCGCCTGTCTCCGATAAGAATGTTATCCATGCCAATTATTTTTCATCCAAAGGTATTATTGTCCTTGTCAAAGACAAAATTCCCTTCGCATTCATCAAGCCAACCCATTCACCCTCTTTTGAATAAATTTGCTATAAAAATCTTAATCTCCGGAAAAAACATGATAGTTTCGTTTTCTGATAATTTTGTGAAGACCATTATAAAATCATAGATACCCCTTGGCCCATGGTCGTAAAGTTTCATTAGGGTTGGAATAATGCGTGTGGTCGGCTAGATACCGCTGTGCTATAACACAGACTACCTGTACCGCCTCGGTTTCTCTGTAATGGTATGAGGAGGTTCGAAGGCGCATTTTTATACTTGACAGGGTGTTTATCTCAAACATACCAGCATGAGAACAAACTTTTTGTTTTCAAATATTGTTTTGACGATAATGGTGAAAAATGCTTTATTTATGTTATTGATAGTATTTCCACAGCAACTGGCACCGAAAACGAGTATTCAAAATAGTTTTATCGAAAAATTCCATCAAACATTAATTAAATCCAGAAGTAATTAAACTGTCTCTTGAAACATTGTTTATATGACGTCGGCAAGTAACAAAGTGTAATAAAAACCATTGATGAACAACGAAAAACCCTTAGGAACCAATTAAGGGTAAAAAATAGCCAGTGAGGGTGATAAAAAAAGACATAAAGGGTAATAAAAAAACACATTAATTCTGTCGTCTGGCTTAGGTGTACCCTTATCTACTACTTTTCTTTCGTTTTTCGGCAAATCCAAATGTTGTATCGCAAACGGAAAAAACAATGCAAAAATGCAACAATATTTTTGAAGGTTTCATGTTCATTCATGCTGAAATTTTCCGTAGGTCACTCAGGTTTATAAATTATTAAAAAACAGCAATGAAAAGGCATCTACAAATAGACGAATTGAAGAAGTTTTTACAACCTTTTCAAAATATTGTAGATGTCTCATTAAATTATAACTTTATCAATTTACCTGTTTGTTAATTATAGTAGTATATTTCGATTTGCAATTTTTTCGTTTATCAATGTAACTTTGAATCTCATGTTTTCTGAGTAATCAAAGTGTGAATTTTAATAAACAGCTCAAAATTCTACATACTGATAAAAACAATTTCAATTTCGGGTTTTTTTCGATTTTTCTCATTTTCTGAGAACATTTACTATAACTATGAGATTGGAACCTTTGGTGTGAAAGTTGAATAACTTTTTTGATCAATTACCCAAACACCAAACTGATATTTTTGCACTCGACGCGCGT
>WOGM01001278.1:0-10232 GCA_015342125.1 Leptinotarsa haldemani | reverse complement strand
ACTGAATACTGAACATTTTGTCGCGTTAACCTTTTCAGTCTACAACTGACTCACTGATTTTGGACGATTCGAAACAGTACAAACTGAGAACCAGAACAAAGCTAATATACCCTGAGTTTATCTTTTGAAAACCATTTAGAATGTCACGTTTTAGCGGAGCCCTACAGATTACCGACCTAGATGATTTTATTACGCCGTCACAGGTACGTTAAATAATGTTCAGAATAAATTGTTATTCTAAACTTTTAGGAATGCATCAAACCAGTTCAAATTCAGAAAACTACCAGCTCAACTGGGTCCAAAATAAAAATACAGGAAGATGGTTATTTTCAAATTGAAGAGGTACGTAATCAGCTTCATTGAATTTTACTATGAATTTGAAAAAATCCAACCTGCTTTTAAAGTATGTAAGCCCGACACTGTAAGGCACCAATGAAGTATTCTGATCCTGAATTCTTTTAGGATGGAACGAAGCACAAGTTGCAGAAAGTCGAAATCACCCTGGCTGATTGTTTAGCATGTTCTGGTTGTATAACGTCAGCTGAGAGCATACTGGTATCCCAGCAAAGTCAGGAGGAGTTATTAAGAGTATTTGAAGAAAACAAAACGGCGAATATGGTACGTTTCCTATAAACGTGTCTTTGATAATCACAATAACTGTTATTCATCAGTTGATGAGTAGAAATATAAAAATGAATATACATAAAATGACGTCAAATAATTGAATATATGAAGAAGAGTAATTAAGGTACAAAACAACTACGACTAATATTGATGCACGCAGAAACTATATTATTACAATAAAAATGATGAATCTGTAAGAATACTTACTTATGTACTGAAGAAACTACTAAAATTCTACGTTCCTACACAGTGGAATCCAGTAAATATCTGAAAAAAAAAACAACTACTAAAACATTCACTTGTAGAATATCGCCTGAGATATTCCTTTCTGGGTGTATGTGCTTTGATCCATTTATTGTGTTTTTATACTCCAGAAAAGGCACTAAGCATTCTTTGTAAGGTCAGGCAATGTGATTTTTACAGACCTAAATGTGTTGGGCACAAAATCTTGTCATTGTATGCTCTTTTCATATTGGAGACAGCTTGTCTAGTATATAAACACAGAGCAGAACTTCCCTCAGTTTCATCTAATTATGCCACAGGCCAGATTTTGAATTCGTCCCTTTGTCTACCTTGATTATTTGAAGTACATAATAAACTGTAGAGAATTCAGGAATCCAACTTCGTAAAACGCCATCCTTTCATCAGTCTCTTCAATCTTGAGAAAAGGAAAAAGTCACAGGGGGCTAAATCTGGTGAATACGGTGGCTGCGACATGATTACGGTGCTGTTCTGGCCTCTTGGATTGATGCACTTCGCATTTTTTACACCCCTAGAATGTGCTGGCAGGTGATTACACACTGTCTTGCTTTTATATAGTTGTTTTGTGTATGTCTAAATTAATTTCAATCAATTTTTCTTTTTCCAAATAGATTCTTCATCACGCCGGTTCTGTTTCAGGAGAACAGCGGACTGGCAAAATTAATAGTTGTCTCATTATCCATCCAGCCTGTACTGTCTCTGGCACTTCGTTACGGCTTATCCCCAAATGAGTGTGCTTCAAAACTAACGTACTATTTCAAGCAACTTGGCGCCAATATGGTTGTTGATATGACGATTGCTGATGATTTTGCACTATTAGAATCGCAAAAGGAGTTTGTCAGAAGGCACCGCACAGTAGAGAGTCATGGAACGAAGAATGTCTTACCAATGCTAGCCTCCAGTTGTCCGGGTATTTAAATAGATGATAGTAATAATTATTCATTATTGGAGCTATAGTTTTTTGTACGGAAAAAATGCTTTCAACAGATACTTTTCACCTTCTCTTTAATTTCATTGGTTTTATGAATTGTATACTTATTGATGAGAGAATTTTTTGTTTGGCTGAAGACAATATCAAAATATCCATTCTTATGTATTGTGGAATTTAACAAACTGACTAGTTTTTTGAGAAACAACACAAGTTATCACACTTTCAAACAAGCGTTTTGCAGCATATCAAAAGAAGATAATAAATTTTAATATATGTGTTTATTTTGTTCAAACTCACATTTGCTGTAATAACCCAAATTGAGGAACATTCCCCATTTGATCTAATTTTATTCTTTATAAATAAAAGTTATTATTATTCTAGGGTGGGTATGCTACGCCGAAAAGACACACGGATCCTACATTTTACCATTCATATCCACGACAAAATCACCGCAGCAAATCATGGGGTCTCTCATAAAGCAGTGGGTTGGTCATAACCTCGGTGATCGCCAGATTTACCACGTTACCGTCATGCCATGTTATGATAAGAAACTGGAAGCCTCGCGCCAAGATTTCTTCAACAAAGATACCCAAAGCCAGGAAGTGGATTGTGTGATAACCGCAAGTAGGTGAAGCCGCTTAACATAGTTGCAAGATACATTATTCTCGATCGTTTCAGTCGAGTTGGAACAGATGATGGATAAAGACGGAGTGTCTTTGGGCTCTTTACCGAATTCAAAACTCTCCCAACCTTGGATTTCTAAGCCCGACAGCGACGTTGCACCTTTCCTGACGAGGCATATAGGATCTAGTTCTGGTGGGTACGCCGACCACATCTTCAAATATGCAGCCAAAGAGTTGTTCGGGGAACAGTGCGATAATTTGGAGTACAAGAGCTTAAGGTGCCCTGAAGTGTGACTGGATTGAGCGAAAGTTAACGTGGTGTTGTTTTAGGAACCCAGATTTCAAAGAGGTGTTGTTGCAGAAAGATGGTAAGGTATTACTGAGATTCGCTATTGCTAACGGATTTAGGAACATACAGAATTTGGTACAGAAACTGAAGAGAGGGAAGTCGCAGTACCAGTATGTTGAGGTTATGGCATGTCCGTCAGGTGAGCTTTTTGACAAGCAGTATGGAAAGCAAGACAGATACACACAGTATTTTTTGAGATTACGGGCATCAAGTTAACTTTTGATAGTGAAGTTCTTATTAAGACTCATAACCTGTAGAATATTAGGGTTATTGTTTATTCACAGAATGAACCCCATTACAGTGATGAATTGTTACATCATCATCACCATCACAGCTCTAACACAATACAACTTAGGCCTCTCGTCCACTGAGAGCGGAAAGCTGCGATAAGTTGTGAAATCAATTCGTCAGAATTTTCACAACGCACGAACGATCCAAACACCTGGATCGGTTGGGGACTGCATCCACTTTCCCCAGTTTTCGTCCGACTAGGTGAGAATTGCAAACCCATCGCATACTGCTGGGATAAGATTGCGATCTAGTGCGTAAAAAGTTGCAATAATGTATTGAAATGCGTCTTTTCTCGTTAGAAAGTAAGAAAAGTGGTGGTCATCGTCGATTTGAAGATCATACCGCCAATGAGAAAATTCACCGAACTTCTTTCCTTTTGCGTAAATGCGATTCATCGCCTGTGCCTGTTACGACGATGAATAAAAAGTGGTAATTTCAAAGCAAAAAATCTCCATCAAAATAAATAAAAAACCCAAAGAACCATCTCACCTACTATGAATCCGTCAAATACTGAGCAATGGACGATGTGCATTGAACGATTTCGTACGAACGGCGTTTGGAAGGGTGCTTGCAGCCATACTGGCGTTCCAGGAATCCAGACCAGAGACAATCTGTTAATCCTTCCTATCGAGGAGAGTCGTTTTTGGCAATTTGCTACCAATTTAGAGGTTGCTCGGTAGGAACCATAAGCTTCCAACGCCGCTTGACTGTCCGAGAATATTTTTATTGACTTGTGTATGAGGTTGGGTTCTTCCAATCTCTCCGCACACAATTTAATAGCGTACATTTCCGCTTGAAATACAGTGCGTAGGTTCCTAGGGAGGTTGATATCTCTGTGCCTGTGGATATAACTAAAATATTAACTACATTGAAATTATTTTCTATAGTTTTTCCAAAAACTGTATTATTAATATCGCCGTCACGTAGTAACTCGCTATTGAGCCACTCACCTTGAACAAAGATCTGCAAACTACCGCTTGAAATGCAGTCGCATAGGTTCCTAGGCAGGTTGATATCTCTGTCCTAGGCCCGCGACTGAAAATACCTGCACCAGAACCGGAAGGTGTTTTTTATACATCTGTGAACCAACAACTATCTGCTCTTAATATTTCCTTCTCCCGGAGGATCGAGTCCTCTCTACTCGGGAACAATTGCACATGCTATGTTCATTGGGAGAAATTCTAATACATATATCATTAATATTATCTTTGATTTCTTGTATTTTCCTCAGGATGTTTGAATGGAGGTGCTCAAGTTAGACCAAAGACCGGATCTACTGTAAGAGAACTGACGACGGAACTGGAAAACATGTACAACTCTCTTCCGTGTCAGTCTCCAGAGGAAAACAAAACCGTCATGGAATTGTATGAAGCTTGGTTGGGCGGTCAAGAAAGCGACAAATGTAGTTCCGTTTTGCACACACAGTATCATGCCGTGGAGAAAGAAGAGACTATGTTGAATATAAAGTGGTAGAAAATGTTAGCAACTGGGAAAATTCAGTTTCAGCAATGAATAGACGTTTCAATTATAAACAAATGTATATTAACTTGAACAAACACTGGGGAAAACTTATTATTCTAAGTAGTATTTATTTTGAATATAAAATATATAAAACGTGAAAAACAGTAATTTTACAACACAAATCTGTAACATTACTACACAATAATAAACACTTTACAGTTGTTACTTTCGATTTTTTTTTCTTAAAACTATTTTTATCTTATTTACTATCACTTTACAAATATGGCTGCCACCCAACAAAATGCTTACACAAGTTCTCTGGATCAATGGCTTGTTGTATCAAAGTGCCAACCTGATGTTCAATACTCGTTGGATGGCCCAATTCAGTTCCTTGTAATTTCTCTCGAAGACGTAATAAGGCTCGTTCTGCTGTATTGTTGATTGCTGTGGCATCTGGACAAAATAAATGACAGAGTATGGATTTGACTATGATCAATGTTATGTAAAAACTTTATGGAACTTTCGAAGACATTTCGTCAAAAATTGCGATAGTTATAAACTTCAATTGAAATGAAAAACACTTCATCTCTTAAAGACAGCAACTTGATTCATGAAACCCGCGTCGAGAACAGTATTCCAGTTCTAATGTTTGGAAAAGTGCGTGTTTTCAAATATTTGGAATGTTCTTTCTTACCTTCATCACAAGTAGATTCGCTAGACAGGGTACTTTCATAGCTACCATCATCGGTTTGACGTCTGCTGGCTTCTGCTGCAGTCACTGTCCACACGTACAACGGATCATACAAAAGAACCTCCAGAATAGTGATGATAGTTTGCGCATTTTGACGCAACACCTCCATGGTATTTTCGCAAGACCTACAGCAAATTTTTTTTAGTTACAGAAGAATCAGTGAAATGTCTGAATTCACCTTTTGAATATTCCCTCGACTCCGGAAACTCCCATCCCGTCCACCATATCTCTCGTTAATCTAAAGGGTACCGCCTCAGGAGTAGGTAGCACTTTCCCTTGCTCAAAAGCTATACCTAAACAAATTTAAAAAACATTTAGTAAATTCACATTTTCCTCCGCCCCTCCCAAAATGGAAGTTCTATACTTGCCAAAGTCAATATGGACGACTTCCGCCGTTGTTTTGTCTATCAGGATATTACTAACATGTCGATCTCCGATCCCCAAAATATATCCGCACATACTAGTGGTAGCGACGCTGTGTATATAAGCTCTTCTCCTTTCGTACCAGATCGTCGGTTGAGGGAAAGAGCTTTCGAAAAATTTATGAAATACCGGTTTGAAAGATCGGCAGATATCTTTGTATGTCTTCAGTTTAATTTCGACTGACTTTCCGGCACATCCCTGTGAAAGAAGTGCATTATGAAATATTTATAATGATCCATTAATTGAGTGGATATAAGTTCATTAAATTTTTTTCAATCGTTTTTGCAGATACTGCATTATTAATATATTACTTAGTCTTGCTCAGAGTAGGTTAGCCAAGATGATTCGGCAGATAGATGAGACCTATGTAGATCTTTATTTTTATTCAAACATATACGGCATTAAGCACAAAGCCAACACAGAACTGCTTAGGATTCTATTCAATTATGTGCATACAGGTTAGGTTAGGTCACACAATTCAATAGCGTAAATTTCCACTTGAAATACTGTCGCGTAGGTTCCTGGGCAGGTTGATACCTCTGTGCCTATGGATATAACTGAAATATTAACTACACTAAAATTATTTTCCATCGTTTTTCCAAAAACTGTATTATTAACTAACTCGCTAATGAGCCACTCACCTTGAACAAAGACCTGCAAACTGCCGGAGACTTGTCGCTTGGCCGATAAATCTGATGCGCCCCTAGCTGCTTCTCTTCCCCCACCAGATACGACCCGATCTGCATGGTATCGTCCACCCATTCCAAGATACCACTTCTCATGGATAACGGTACTATTTTGTAGGTTCGTATAAGCAAATTTCTAGTTTGTTTATTGGTAGCTAATAAATTGTTCATGATATTAAACACTTGCTGCATCACTGCGTCTTGTCGGAGATCGTCACATCCTTTGACGAGTTGTGACCTGAGCTTGCCGTCCGTTCCTCTACAAGTGATCTTCTTCGGATGGTGGATGCCGCCCACCCGTCGGTATTCTGATCCAAAGGACGAAATACCTGGACAAAGAAAGTGTGTTATATTAATATGACCTCCTTAAGATTAGTATTTCAAAGAAGGAACTTTGTTTCATGTCTAAATGTCAGCACTTTTTTCTTTTTCTACGAAACACCTGAATATCAAATACTTACCAACAATATTGGAATAACTAGCTCTTTCGTCAACGTTCAACGTGTACGTAGGTAACAGGACATCGTCGAAATCTCGTATTTTCATAATTGCTTGGTTTCTTGGAATCGTGTGCATGTTATTTTCATTCGGAATCGGAAGGTAAGCCAAGTCTATGAGCGCCACCGACAACTGCATTAACTTTTTTATGTGATTCCCCAATCCTTGTTCGTTCAGTTCGATCAACAATCTATTGGCAGTGACAACTCTCGCATCGTTAGCAGACGTTTTGGTGGTGTTTCCGTACTCGACATCTTTGTTGGCGTTCGAAAGAGATAGTATCAACGGTAAAGTATGATGCGGATGATCTTTCGCGCATTTTATGACAATCTCGTTCACAGTACTGCTGAAGAGATCGGTACTGGTGTCCGAAATGTGGGGTATGAGTTGCGGCAGCATGACAATGTATTTGAAAGTCGGAATTTTGGGAATCTGTTCTGTAATAGTGCCAACGATTTGATCGTTACTCCTGTTCTCTAGAAAGAGCGACATTATTCGGAATACCCTCATGTTCTTCTCTTCGCTATGGGCCAAACTCAAAAAATAGTACCTGAAAAAAAATAGTACCGCGAATGTGAACTTTTGATTTACTAGGACAAATACGACAAGTTCTAGGTACTCACTTCAAAGCTTTTTCCAAAAAGAAATTGCTCTCGTATATGGTGTTATTTATTTCTGTTTCATCTATGTTGCTCTGCCTATAATGTATCGATGCAGCATGTTCTTCATCCTTGGTTCTTTTCCTCTGTTTTTTGATGTCAGATGCCGTTCGCCTCGCTTTTTCTATGTTGTTTTTTTTCTTTTGGTATAATTCCGATTGCATGTAGCTCTTTATCTGGAAATATCAAGTCAGCATGGTAGACCAAGATTGATATTCCATCAGATACTCACCTGTTGATACTCGTTATCTGCAAATACAGCTAGTTTATCGTATGTATCCATCACGTTCTTAATATCCCTTTCGTTTCTTTCGACTCTCGACATGAGCGATATTGATTTCAGAAAGTAGTCTTTGATGATGACCATTCTGTTTTCTGAATGAGTTTCACTCATAAATTGACCGGACATTGTTAAAGCTGTAGCCCTCAGCCTAAAAAGTAGTTTTCAACGTTTATTTGCTTTATTGTTACGACTGTTTTTATATTAGAAAACTCACTTTGGGGAAATAGATTCGTTTTTGCACAACTTATTCAGAATGTGTCTTGCCACAATAGTATTATTCACCAACCAGGACAGCTGAGCGTCCAATAATTGAATTCTCGTTTTCACGTTTTCGGTCAGATCAGACATACACTTCAGATTTTCCAAAATCGCCAGACCTTCCTTGAAGTACCCTTCTTCTTTTGCCAGACCTTGAATATCGAAAAACAGGAATTTACAGTATGTAGCCGTTAATGGTTATTCATGCATTCAATTTCCGAAATACATTACATTCGCCTTGAATCTGTCTCTAAGCCACCATAGAGTCACGCTATACTACGCTTCCCTAGATATATTTCAATATCGGTTATATATTAACTGTCTCATTTTGCAAGAGAAACGAATAGAAACAGCATACATTATTGTAATGTATGTGGCTGCTACGCCACTGATATAGGGCCAAGAACGCATGCCCGTAAAACAGTCTCCAGATTAGGAAAGGCAGTTAGCAGTCAGTATCAATCGGCAGCTATGATTGTGTATGTAAAAATGTATAAGTGTAACTTGGTCGTACTCCATGTATATAAATGTGTGTGAATATCTTTGGATATTATCGATGTCAATAAACCTGTATCCACCGAAATAGGAGCAGCCTTATTTCCACCACCACCTACATAACAATTATAGTAGGACAAGTCTATGCAAAATAGTGAAAGTTATTCGCCATCATTTTCTGATTGAACTTTGAGAATCCTTTTGCCTTTTGCAACTCACCTGCAAAATCCAACGTCGCCTCCACCAAAAACCTCTGCAGATTCACGTCAGGAGTCTCTCTCAACCGATCGGCGAGCATGACCAACCTTTGCGTAACGATCGGTTCGATATATTGAAAGTCGTTCTTTCTTACGAGCCTGTCCTGCAAGACCCACTTGTCAACGATAGAAGCGACATCTCCCTTGGCGAAATCTTCGATCTCAACGAGCGACTGCATCCTAGACAGGACCGGATACAAGTTCTGACAGCTCTCCAGGCTGGCGTGCTTCAAGTGGTCGATCACGCATAGCTTTTGATATTTGAGAGCCTCGTCGAACGATCGAACATTTTTGTCACGGAGAGACTTCAAAGCAAAAAATCTGTAACAATAAGGTTTGAATATCATTATGGAACGGCTCTTTGTCTTTCATTACTATCCAGATTCGGACTTACAGCCCCTACCAAAATCACTAGAAGTTGTGAAACAATTAGATCAACCAAGCAAAAATGCGAACCAACCAGATGTGAGCGTTCGCATGGACCGCCCACCCCTACCACCTACACTCGCACTGCCATCCCTACCGTCCTCCAAAATAACGAAGAGTGAACACAGAGCTCGTCAGTCAGTTGTTGTTGAGACTTTGGGACACAACGTTCGTTCATGCAGTGCCTGATGATGTCAGTGGTCTCTAATTGCAACCTCAGCCGTGAAAGAGTATATTCTTACATACAGGGTAAAATTTATTTCATTTTTTAACGAAGCAGTTCTATAAATCTATATCTAAACGAAGATCTGGCACACTACAAATATTGCTTGATTTAAGTAGTTTCTACAGACATTTACCATCTATGTATATTCCTAGGAGTTTACCTGTACTTCTCAAAATCATCTCGTGTCATGGAGGAAGATATCTTTCTCTTCTCCGACGTGGTCCACTGGCCCATTCTCCACATGCACTCGTACTGCGGCTCCTCCAACTTGTCGCCGCAGAGTAGAGGCATTTGGTACAAACTGCACTTTTTGAAGCTCTCCATCAATTCTCTTGGCGAGGTATGAGGCTCTGAGAATACGCGCATGGCATAAAATTGCGTTACCTGATCCCATTTTTCCTGTTCTTTATAGTGCTCCACGCGGAATTGAGGTTCGAGAAGGAACGAGATGCCACATCCGGGCAAAGCGTTCAGGTCGCCAACTGCTTTGTAAGCCTGAAATTAAATCAATCGAAACATCTTCTAATTGGCAGTCTGCATAAAGTATAATTATCGAAAACAAAAATACAGTTGTAAGTTTTCTTTTTTAATAATATACACACATCGGAAAAGTCTAGGAATATTTTGAAAAATGGCAATATTTTTTTTTAGATTGCTTTAGGGAAAAAAAGTTGACGGGTGATTATTAAACGAATGTAACTTACAACAAAATTTATTAAATGGTCAAAAA
>WOGM01001276.1:0-10240 GCA_015342125.1 Leptinotarsa haldemani | reverse complement strand
GGGTAATGGGTTCTCCTCGCTATCTAGCTGGGGGGGAAGCTTCTACTACAGGGCACTCAACCCGGGAGGGGGCATGGGGGGCATTACAATGTTGACAGAAAACGAACACTTTTCAAGATTAAATCGATAACAAAATTAATTCTAAATTAAAAATCAAGAGATAATATTGTGAAACTAGCTTCGCAATTATTTGACATTTGATGCTGACAAAACAAAAATTCAGTAGCTCAGGTGCTGGAAATGCTGACCATTCACTTGTAATCATTGATGGATTGATGTTATCATGTGATCAGTCGTGGCTCTGCGGATTTCTAACGGGTCGATTTCTTTGAAGGCACATCTAACCCGATCTTTCAGTTCCTGTTTCATATTGATATATGTTCTTCATACCCTTTCTTCGATTTTTCCCAAGAGGTAAAAATCTAGGGGAGTCAGATACGTTGATCCATCCAACTGATACCAACAATTCTGATACAAGTTCTGGGGCAAATTGTCTAGAAACTCACCCATAGTCGATCTCAGAATATCTAAATATTTTTGAGAATTCAACTTTTCTTCATAAATGCAAATAGAAACTTCACCCGTGAGCATACAGAAAACATTATAACTGAATTTTTGTAGGAATCCCCTTTGTCTAATCAAATGGAGATTTTCTGAAGCCCAGAAGTGATTATTTCGACGATTGAATATTCCCTCACATGTTATAAATGAACATAAAACGAATTTAGGACTTTCAGAGTTCGAACAATTATTATAATCCATCTTCACTATTCAATATGACAGTCGAACTATTCAAACAAATTATTGTCAAATCCATTCTTTTGTTGTTTAAATATGATTTATATCATAATACACCATTATCCTTGCCGAAATTCAGTTGCGAAATTCAAAATCAACGTTCAAAACTCTTTTGATATTCGAATAGATGATTGAAAATAGAAAAAGATTCGACATATGTATTGAATTTTTCAGCCTGATTCAATATTGAAAAGTATTTCTTTGATAAACAATCTCAGTTTGTCAATTTTCAATCTAAAGGAGCAAATTTCCAAAGGCTCGAGACCTACCCCATTTTTGCAAAGCTGACATTTGGAGATATGTGTATTATGCACTCGATTATTAATTTTATTGGAAATTTTATACTTGCATAGGAGCAAATTTTTTAGAAATAGTTCATATTTCATAAACGGCCAAAGATAGGTATAGGACATAGTCGATCAAAGTTGTTCACATTGGTTGGCTGAATACAGGGTGTTCTATTTGAAAAAATTTAGTTATGATCGTTTTTCAAATATACAAATTGAGACGTATTTTTCAGACACTCTGTATAAAATAATATTTGAGTTTCATTCTCAATGCTGCCAGAATTTGATTTCGATGTATCAGGTAATTCATGCGATATTAAATTTTAAAAATACCATGTTTTCGCAAAAAAAAATTACAAAGTAATTGATATTTTAAAAACGGTGAGAGACAGGTATAGAACATAGTTCACAAAAGTAATTTGGATTTCAATGCAGAATTCAAAAGTGACATAATATATAGGGTGTTCCATTCCATTGATGTCTGTTACATGTAGATGTGGCAACAATGCGGCGATGAAAATGTTTTCCAACGATAGAGCACAGCCATCTACATCGATCACAAATATTTGAAACTTTCATCTTTTTTTCTTCTCTAGATACGTCTAATAGACCATCGAATATGGAATACCCTGTATAACACATTACAATATTTGGCGGTCGGAGGTTCGATCTTTCGCGGTCCGCCCGTTGCTGACCGTTGGTATAGGGCTTATTATATTGAGAAACTAATTGATTTGTTTGTTTTCTACATTTTTCGTATAAAGAAGAAGAAATATGAAGTCGAAACCTTGCTTTGCCAAAAATTAATTCCTTTCAGAAAATATTGGTTTCAAGAGCAGTGACAATCCGCCTCTGTCAGATATAAGCACATTCAACCAATAATTTATCAAATATAACTGCGAAAATCTCAGAAAGTATACATTAGGGAAGAATTCCCATGTCAAATGATTATCTATTATTTTATTAGGAACGTAATACAAATAAGATAGCGACTTGCTTTAAATAATTATGACATTATTTCAAGATTACACATTTCGCACCACTGGATAGCATTCACTTGTACAGGAATTCATGCGTTTATAGAGTCGCATAAAGAAAACCTTATACTATAATAGCATCACAAAAGAGTATAAAAATTTACACACCTGAATTATAAACTAGGAACTTGCGTCAGGGGCGTACTGTGAAATTTTGATAGGTTATCAATCCTATTGATAGATTTTGATAATTAGCTGTGAAGATATAATAAAAACTGTAAACTTCAAATATAAAATAATGAATTTGCTTGTTTCGCACATTAGTCCTTCGATACAAAAATTCAAAAAATATAGTATGACTGAACCTTCATATCAATGAATGTGGCTTTCTTCAGTCTGAAAGGTTCACAAATCTATTTGTGTGTGTCGACTTTCTGTACACTTCATGATCCAAACTCCCTTCACCAATCTTATTTTAAACGAAAAAAGTATATTTAATGAAGAAAATGCTTCTATTCACGATAATAATTATAGAATTTTCACAATAAATTTCATGTAGGACGCGCTTCGGTACACGGTAACCTCATCAGTTAATGCTTTCTAATTATCGATTGAATCAAAATTTTATAAATTTGAAAAGGTGTTAGAGTTTACCAATAGTTTTGACCAGACATAATAATATTTAAATCAATATTTACTCATTGTGAGTGACTCAAATTTTCAACTATCATCGACGAACAAGGTTGTGAAGCTGAGGCTATTGCAATAAGCAGCGGACTTACTCAGATTAAAACTGAGCCAACCAGGATTTTCGATTTACACAGTCACCGTGAGGTGTGTTTTGGGATCTTTTGACAACAAACTCATTTCAGTGTTGAGTGAATTACCGATGAATGTTGGGGAACAATCTATGCCGCGCAAAGTTTGGCATGACAGATCTGCTCTTGGGAGCAGAAATTTACCCTGGCTAGATGTGTGTTTCAGCTCTAATAATCCACCAACTTGTGCTTCTGAAATCACAGAATTCATTCTATCATCCATGGATGCATATATTCCTTTTTTAATAGAACGAACTCCTATCGGCTAACCTTGGTTCAACGAAATTTGCGAGCAAGCTGTCACCTCCAAAAATCTTGCCTACCGACGGTGGCGCAAAGATCCCAGTGCCAAAAACCGAACTAGGTTTATCAATGCATCCAACAGATGCAATCTTAGGATAAATAGAAGCAAAGAACTCCACAATCAGAGAATTAGGGATAAATTGCTATCCAATCCCAACAGTTCAAGATTCTTCTGGTCGGTAGCTGAAGCTCTCAATCAGAACTTTATAAAATCCACAATTCCACCACTAACACAAGCGGATGGTCCAATTGCAACAACAGCCACAGAAAAAGCAGATCTGTTAGCTGAATAATTTGCGTCTCACTCAACAGTCAATTTTGAGATAATAATAACATTATCCTGAGGTGGGTTAAAGGGCACGACAGGAGTAAAGGTAATCGCATTGCCGACTCTTTAGCCAAGGAAGCTGCTGGACTAAGAATTTTAGGACCCAGTGGCACCTACGGCCTGATGACTTCGACAATTGCGGAACTAGTCAAGTGTTACACCCATGCTCAATCCTTGAAGAGATGGAACAAAACCAAAGGATGCAATCTTGCTAGGATCACCTTGGGTGGCCCTGGGAAGCTGGCGCCGAAGAAATATTTGGCAATGACTAGGAAAATTCTACGCCTAACAGTAGGATTTCTGATTGGCCACTGTCAACTAAGTAAACACCTCCATAATATGGGGCTGGTGGACACACATCTATGCATGATGTGTAAACAGGAAGCTGAGACTGTCAAGCATGTCCTGGGCGAATGCCCGGAGTTATCGTCAATGAGAGAGTGTGTGTTCGTCGAGTCTTGGCCTACACCTGCCGGTAAAAAGGAGATGTCTTCCAGTGACCTGTTCATCTTCCTGGAAAGGACAGGATGGACGATGACCTAGGAGGAAAACTCCTCGGAAGGATGTACGATGGGTCACATGTGGCCTAAGTAGGTACTGTGGGCTCACACACACCATCCCTACTCTACAGATACAAATACAGGGATCCCCAGGAATCCATATTGTCTCCAATCTTTTTTTTTTGTACATCAACGACTTATTGGATGAGATACTGTTTCCATCAATAAACCTATATTTCGAATTTTGTAGAATAGATGCATTTTTACGAATTATTCTTGATTTTGGGGTGCCGAAAACGATATTCCTTCTCCAAATTAGTTTTAATCCAAATGTTATCCATTCAATATTCCCAGCAGAATCAATTTCACGAATACAAAATAAAAGCTAATTCATGTATAAATAACTTCAGGTACTTGACATGTAGCTTTATCGTGTTGCAAGTTGGTTAAATACAAAACAACTGATGAATGTTGCTGAATTCATTAGGTTTGTCATTTCAGTTATTTTTTAGTTGATCCCGTTCTCTCGTAATTTCATTACAACAATTCCAGTTTTTGCAGATTGGCTCATGAATAAAACCACTGGGCGAATCATTAACTCTAATTTCGCAGTGTTTAGTTAAACCATTAATCCTCATACGTTCCCTAATGTAGAAAATATTCATCCATTAACCTGCTTCCTTTCATCAGGTCTGGCTTTGAGTATAATTTGGTGTCAACTGTGTAAATACATAAGGCCCTAATGGTGTATGCGGTCAACTCACACTAGTTTCTTTTTTTACGGAAAAAATGCATGCCGTTATGTCCAAGTCCCTAATCGCTAATAGAGTTGAGAGAAATAAGGCAAAAAAGCGATTGGAAATATTTGAGAAGAAAAAATACCTGACATAAAATGCAAATTTAGCGTCTTGGCTTAGTAATTTCATATCAATAATGACCATAAAAAATAAGTTTTTAATACTCGTATAACACCTCATGAAACATTCATAGTTTAGATAAAAACAGATGAATCAATAATACATTTCGTACGTTACTGAATGTCAACCAGGCGAATTAATGTGAAATAACGTTAAAAATACGACAGTATGTTTAATGTATGCGTTTATAATTGAATACTACAGAATGCGAATCCAAATGAATGGATTTTTATCAATAAATATATTAAATTGATGACAATTTCACAACTATGAACAAATATTGATTATATTCTGAACAGTGGCGATATAAAATATTAATAATTTATTTTCATCCTCATGCTTTCCGTTTTCCTTGAGTTGAATTGGATTGAAAAGTCTCTCTAGATATTTACTGCCCAAGTATGCTCAGTTGAATATTAGTTCCTTATTTGAGACGCCTTCATCTACCAATCAACCTAATTGCCTCTTATGGTGAATTCCGGATCTGAAAAGATTCTGAAAAATTAAAGTCAATTCACATTAAATATTTTCAGATAGTCAGCGTATATTAGAATATTGGCAAACTCGAAACACTTTGAAATATCTTTTACGTGGAATGTTGAAGAGTAGTGGACTCAAATGTGATCCCTGGGAAACTCCAGATGTTATGCGATGAGGTATAATTTCTAATACAAACGAACGACGGCGGTTACTCACGTAACAGAAAACTTGAATACTATTCTGGTTAATTCTGTCAAAAGCTTAACCGAAATCTGTGTTAAAAGCATCTACTTGAATTTTACTATTGAAATTTCTAGAATGTATTTTGTATAATCAAATAGGTTTGTCTCGACAGATTTTTTTAATTTAATCCGTGTTGGATATTATTTTGAATATTTATCACGTATTGATATGAATAATTGAAGAATCAATTCAAACAACTTGGCTATAATAGATAATTAATCTAATCAACTAGTTGATAAACGTAGAAAACGAGAATGAAGCTTCTAAAAATATGAACAGTAAGTTATTCGATTGAGAATTAACTCTACAGAAATATATTCGAAGGATTTCATACTGGATGAAAAATTACGATTCTAATACCGGTTTTCCGTTTTTCGGGTAATAACATCAAAATCATGATCACTCAAGAATTGAGACAAAAATATTCTCAAAGAGAAGAAAATTTCCCATACAAAAGTACAAACTCCCAGAAAGGTAGCTCCATCATTTATAATTTTGAAAAAACAAAAGAAAACTTTTTTTTTCCTATGGGAAAATAGATTTTAGATCATGCATTGCCCTGATATGACTAATAACCAGTCTGTGAAAAGCTTATTGTTAAATCATTTGAAAATGGAATTTTTAACAGGTGATGATCGACTGTATTGCCAAACATGCGCTGACGACTGCGCTGCAGCTGAAAAAAGCACTGGAATCAAAGAAGTCGCCCCGGAGCACCAATTAATTTTTATTGTTGTTTTTATTTTTATCGTTGTTTTAACAAGGAACAGAATTGTGGCCAAAACTGTTCCCTGTGGAACACCAATAGATATATTTAATGGCCCACTGAATTAGTCCCCGATTTTAACTTTTTGTGTCCGTTGTGAAAAATAGTCCAAATCCGCAACAAGTCCAATGCAAGGCCTCGAATTCCGTATGTGGAGAGTTTGTTCAACATTTTGATGATCTATCGATTTATCCAAGGTTTCAACTGTTTGACCTATAAAATGTATTATGACATATTCTGTGTTGGAATTGTTGATGAAACCAAATTATCGTTCAGTTAGTACATGAAATCTATTAAAAAATTCAATAGGTCGATTTTGGAGGGAACTTCAAAATTACCTTGAATTTATTGACAACGTTTCGATCATAGTCTGGTGCCTCCTCAAGGTCTGAAGAATTATTTTATTCATTGAACTTGTTTATTGAAATAATTGGGGATCTGAACAGGTGAAAAAGAACTATAAAATCAAATAAAATATACTGGAACTGAGGAGTTGAACCTGAACATTCACTACGTGATAAGAGCAAAAAGGTTTTTAGCAATGTTTCGATAATTGTATTTCACCAAAAACTATTTACAATGCATGACTATTTGGAAAAGTAATTATTTGATGTATATATTCAAAAACTGTTACTATGGAGAAGATAATGATTGATTTCTTTTTGAAATAATCACTGTTGGTTTAGGAGTTATTCAGAAAACAAAATGTTTCCTACTTATTCGCCAAGTTCAAACAATTGTTCATGCAGTTGCAGTTTCGTAAGAATGAATCATCTTTCCCACCAACGTTAGAGCTTTTGATAGAAAACCACTTTCCTGGAAATCTGACTCTTGATAACAACAGAGCTCCCATCTTCGGGGACGCTAAACGCTCAAAAAAGAACGATTGGGAGGTTGCAAAGAAGATTATCACAGCACCGACAGTTGAATGGGCTATCAAGTCGTTTCAGCCCTTCAAATCTACTGGAGAATATGGTACATTTTCAGCTCTTCTTCAAAACGAACTGAAAATAATTTTACCTATTCTCACAAAATTGTATAGAGCTAGTCTGGCGTAGCACCTTTGCCACCAACCTTTGCCACCACCTTTGCTGCCAACCAGTTGGTTGACAGCAAAGGTGGTATATCTTCCTAAAATGGGTCGGAGAGATACACACCCTAAATCGGTACGTTCCTGTTGAAAGGATACTGGACGGACACATCAGGAGGGTGGCATTTTATGCATCCCTTGAATAACTACAAGTAGGCTTATTAAACCGGCAAATCGACAGATTCAACATTACAATCTTGTATGAAAAATTTCCGTATCCCTTGACAACAAGGAGATTGCAGTTGCTGTATTTCTTGATAATGAAGGAGCATTTGACAATGCACTATCTAAACATATTATAGGATCCTCTCTGGCTAGGAAAAGTATAGAATCGACCATAAGTAGCTGAAAGTACGCCATGCTGATAAACAGAACTGCAACTACGACTCTTCAAGGCAAGGACAATACGTTCAGGATCACCAAGGGCTGCCCTCAAGATGGGGTACTATCTCCCCTTCTGTGATCGCTCTTGATGGCTTGATGCCCTCGACAGAAAAAAAGTAGATCTGCAAGGTTATGCAGATGATCTTGGCAAGGTCCACGTCGGGAATGGTAGCTTGTAATATCCTCCAAAGTACGTTGGACCTTGTTCACAGGTGGTGCCTGAGGGAGCAGATGTTTGTCAACCCCAGAAAAACTGTAATAATCTCCTTCACCAGGAGGAGAAAATTGAATGATCTAACGCCTCAATGGTGAGGTCATTCCTTTGGCATTGTCCTTGATAAAAAACTCACCCGAAAAGCTCACTTGGAAGAAGTAGTTGCACACAGAGCCAGGCTGTCCCTATGGACAATCGAAAGATTTGTGGTAAAACTTGGGGTTTAGATCACAAACCAATCCATTGAATTTATGTGATGATTGATCAATGAATGCATATGGTGCATACTTTATAGAAAACAGCCCAGGCTTACAGAGACAGGCTTGTCTAACCATCAGTGGTGCCAGCAGTACCACACCATCAGCGGTGTGTATCTACCTCACCTCCAAATTTTTCTAGGGAGAGAGGCTAGATGGTTTGTATACAGACTTGTGGACATTGCCAATTGCACGAATCAGTTTAGTGCAGATTGCAACAGACTGTTGGTTGACACAGCATTCTGGAAATGACCTCTGATTTCAGGCCTCCAACTGTCAACTACAAACTACCTTATGAAGTACTGTTCCCAAGTAGAGAGGACTGGATTCTCCGGATTAAGAGCAGGTAGTTTTTGGTTAAAAGATGGATCAAAAACACCTTCCCGTTTTGGTGCAGGTGATTTTAGTCGCACACCCAGGACAGAGATATCTACCTGCCTAAAAACCTATGCGACTGTATGTCCAACGGAAATTTACGCTATTGAATTGTGTGCGGATGCAAGAATCTAACCGCACACACAAGTCAATACAAAAATTCTCGGACAGTCAAGCGGCATTGGAAGCTCTTGGCTCCTACCAAGCAACATCTACATTGGTAGCAAATTGCGTAAAACAACTCTCCTCGATAGGAAGACAGCAGATTGTGTCTGGTCTGGATTCCTGGCCATACTGGCCTGGCAGGCAACGAGGCTGCTGACTCCCATGCAAGGGAGGGTGCTGCAAGCAGCTTCATCGGACCAGGACCTGCCATTGACACCGCTTTAGGCGTTGCCAAACAAACATTGAACATCTGGATGAAGATTTATGGACTTCTGCGACTTTCGGAATTGGCTCAATACAAGGCGTTCATTCACCCTTCGAAGCTTATTACCAAACAGTTGTTGAACTACAGTAGAGATGAACTACGATGTCTAACAGGCCTTCTTACAGGTCACTGTCATTTGAATCATCATATGTAGAGATTCGGACTGTCGCAAGACGGTGTCTGTCGCCTCTATTCGAAAAATGATGAAACAGCAGAGCGCATACTTTGTGGACCGAATCAGGTTTTTAGAGTTTGGCAGAGCCGTACTCTTACCATTTGACCTGAAAGACCACTTATCATACAAACTAAACGGCTTCGTTCAGAAGCTGGGTTTATTTGTTCGAGTGTGAATAGGCGTGAGCCACAATAAACCCTTGCGGGTTGCGGTGGAGGGTCGAATAGACCCACTCACTTTGGACCCTACCTAACCTAAGGCTACTTTTGCACAATATAAAAGTAACAATCACTTCCGTAAGAAAGGTAAAACCCAATTTCTCTTGTAGCAAATCAAGCCTTTACTTCACTGTGAATTCACCATGAATCTTCCAGTGAAACAGTCCATTGACAACCATTTTACTCCCATGTTCTACAATCTCATGAACATAATCCGCACTTGTGGGAAATATCCAAATGATGTGAAGATCAGAAGAAGACATTTGGGACTTCACATCAACGAATTCTCAGCCTTACAATAACACACTCACGATATCTCTTCATCATTTGCCGCGTACGAGAGGAGACATTATCTATGAAAAATCTTAATTGTTTCCAGTGTCAGCACAACAAAACGAACCATTTGAATAACAAATAATTACCGTAATGGTATAATAATGGAATCGAAATTAAATCTAAGATAGACGAAACAGAATGAAACGATGTGAATGAAGCAAATTGTTTCGATTTGAAGATACTTAACAGAAAGAATAAGTAACACTGTGGAGATATCTATTGTTACTGTTTGATACGAAACAATTATACCTGGAGAAAAAACAAAATGAAGTTTGAAAAATACTGTTGAGAAGCAAACCCTTGAAAAGGTAATATATTATATATATATATATATATATATATAT
>WOGM01001275.1:0-10237 GCA_015342125.1 Leptinotarsa haldemani | reverse complement strand
TACATTATTCCTTATTGCATTTTTGACTGTAAATTTTATATATATTATGTTATATTAAATATTTCCCTTTAATAAAAATTATTAAACACATTCAATTCAGGATTTACTTATTTGTCTAATTAATAATGTCATATGTACAGCCCCAAAATATTAATGGCTTGATTTATTTATTAGATCCATAAGTAATACTCTTGTCAACTGAAATATATTTTCAATAGAATCAAATACATTGACATTCTTAATAAGAATAAAACTGTAAATAATATTTTCTTTATATGTTTTTAGATAGAAAACTAATGCATTTCAATATGACAGCTACGCTTGCGCTCGTCTTATGATGAAAAGGCCAATTACCTCACAATTTATTTACTCTTAAAAAAACGTGGTATTGTTATAAAAAATGGAAAAAAGTGTTTTATTGTGATTTAGGAGAATCAGCCGATACTGTGTTAGATTTTAACGATGTAACTTTGAAAAACTGTTTATTAAAATAATTAGCTTTTCGTAAAATAATAAAGCTTTAAATACAAGGACATTGAGGTAATCAATACGTCACTAAATGTTGGTGGTTACCGCACCACGTGCTACAAAAAAGTAGCTGCATTAAGTCATAAATATAAAGATCGATTTATTCAATTTGCTGCAGCAAATACAATAAGTATAAATAATATTTTTTATTTATCATAGTAAAGAAATTTTCTATATCTAGTTTTTATTGGAGTATAATGGCAATACAGAATGTAACTAAAATTCTCGAATAATCGGCACTTATGGTTTTATGATTTTTTGTCATATATTTGCTTTTTGATATGGCTTCAAAAAACAAATCTCAAAAATCCACATACAATAGTTTTTTTGATTTATACGTTCATTCGTATCACTATTTATGATGTTTTTTTGTTTAACTACATCAATAATTTTGTATATAAAATTTATGTATAAAATAGTTTGTCATAAAATTAATTTTTCAGGTGCGTCTCGGTAATTCTGTTGCTGGTGCAGCTCCATATAATACATATACTATAGTTTGTCGCTATCTTTCTCAAATTCACGTATGAAGAGCATGCGCACTATTTCTCCGCGACTTACCTGTATACACCTGCACAAGAAAAAATAAGGCAACCCACTGGAAGCATGTTGCACAAGTTACGTACTTACGATTTGTATAAAATTTAATACGTAACGGAATAAGTGCAAAGTTGAAAAAAATATATTTTTTGATTGTTATTTAATTATACTTTGCACAGGAATTTTTAGGCAACCTTTGCAAAATATATTCTGCAATATATTAAATCGTATAAAAAATATAACGTATTACAAAAACACTTTATTGTGAGATTTTCACTAGTCTAGTCTAGTGAACAAAGAGTAATATTTTCTAAGAATCGATATTCTTGACTCCAATAATATATTATTTTTAATGCTTGGCAAATCAATTATGGTTAACTGAATTATCAACTCACCCAATATTTCTTCCACTGTGGAATTACATGCCTGGTCTATAACAACCCAAATAATTTTTGACAGCATGGCTGGAAGTTCTTTGGATTCTTCTGGCAAACAACTAGCGATTGCGTCTACTGCTGGTTTGGAGCATTTTGGGCCATTCTTTCTGAGTAGAGAGCAGAATGTTTCGGATCCAAGTTCGATTTGTTCGATACATTCTCCAATTTCTTCACCAGCATTCTAGAATTGATTGAGTAAAGTGAACATACCCTCAAAATGAGTCGTTCAAAAATATTCTTATGCTTATTATCTAACCAAATTACAAAAATATATCAATATGCAGTTTGATTTTGGTGAAAAAATGTTTTATTTGATAGGTTATAAGACTTTTTTGATTTGAAAACAATCATTTGAATCGGTACAGAGTATTTCGACCTAGCCGTTTCCGCTTTTTCGGCTTCAGGTTACCTTCGTTTCGAACCCGTAGGTAATACCTATTTTCAACAATGTTCTGCCTTAGCCCTATAACAACAATTCTACCACAACTTACATATAGAGGCGTAAACAAATCACAAATATGTGAGTTAAAAAAATGACAACAATCACTCTCGACAACTAACTAATAGCGATAAAAAAACACGAATTTGTATAGATTTTTGATAAAATTTTTCTAAAAATCATTTTTAACAACCAACTACTCAGATCATAACTGCATCACAAATATGTGTATTTTTGAAAAAACACTCAACAATTTTTCCTAACATCTAATTAGAGCCTAACCTAATCACTGAAAAAATCAATTTATCAATAATCTTCTCTTACAAGTACCTAACTCATTAGGATATATATATATAGGATCTTCCAACATGGACTTCCGAACTTTGACAGATTCGGACGTTAGCTGTCAAACTGACATACAGAATATTTTTCGCTGCGATAATTTCGAAGTTTTTTTCCACAAACACGACTATTTCTGGTGGATGATCAGCCATTCACCAGTAGTTACATATCTCCTATTAGTGAGTGCGTTGGTTGTAGTGCATAAGGACCCTACAGACTTCTGGTGAGTGCGTTCAAACTATCACTTTCACGGAACTCTTCATCGCCTACCCTTGAGATATCAAAGGGTGTGAGTTTTTCGACAGCAGTATGGAGGAACTGCTTGACAGCCTGATGGCCAGGGACAGGGGTGAAGTAATTACCTTCATGGGTTTATTGCTTGATCGCCTGGGCCTGAGTCCATCAGAGCTGCTAAGGGGCAGCCCCGTGGCGGCAGTTCGGGAGCCCTCTGGCCCTCAACCAGGGGCCAAGGAGCTTCTCGAGCGTCCGTCACGGAATGTATTCTCCAGAGATACTCCCGTCGGCACCACCCAATCTACTCAGTCTGAGACAAACAACGACGACAATACGATCAAGCCTCAAGAACCGGCCAACAAAAAGCGTCGCCTTCCAGAAGAGTTTCCTCCTCTTCCATCTAAACCAGTCGCTCCAGTAAACAAAAATACCGGCAACAAGCCCAAAAAAGTGGCTAAAAAGATGTCAAAGCTCCAAGATGAAGCCAAGAACAACACTTCAGAGTCAGAACTCCCAACAACAGAGGCTTCCGTCGAAGGTGTCCATGAAATGTTGGTTGACGACAATAGGTCTGAAAAATCGATTTCGACCATACAGGGTGGCCCAAAACAGCCATCCCAAAATCTAAATCAGGTTGAAAATCCCAACGATCAGGGAACTAGCTCCCCTCTCCCTCCGCGTCCTGAGGTGCCCCAAAGCACCAGAAAAACACGCGTTCCCCCAATTGTCGTTCGCCAGAAGGACAAGTGGGTTCAATTCACAAAGCTGGCTGCCTTCCATAAGGTGAACTTTACCAAGGCAGTAAACATGGCTGACGGCATCAAAGTTCAGCCTTCTTCGGCCGAGGACTACAGGAGTATGTCCAAATTATTGGTGAGGGAAAAAATCCCCCACCACACGTATACCTTACCTGAAGACAGGCAAATCAGAGCCGTCTTCAGAGGTGTCCCGGAACATCTGGAGACCGCTGATATCGAGGACGCCTTAATTGAAAAAGGTTTCCAACCATCATCCGTCACCAGGATGATGCGAGGAAATCGACCGCTCCCCCTGATTTTGGTTCAAGTGAACCAAAATCAGAAGCATATTTATGACGTCCGGGATCTCCTTAACGTTAAAGTTAAGGTTGAGCCCCAACACCAAAAAACGCTGGTAGGGCAGTGTCACCGATGTCAGCGGTTCGGGCATAGCCAACGGAACTGCCTAGCTATTCCCATTTGCGTCAAGTGCGCCGGCAGACACCTTTCAGGTGAGTGCAAGAAGCCACGAGCAGATCCGCCCAAGTGCAATAATTGTAAGGGTGTGCATACTGCAAACTACCGCGGTTGTCCTGAGTTCCCCAGGGTTCGCAGGAGAACCAAAGTAGCTGCAAATACCCCCCGAAATGCACCCACACCTGGAAAGCATCCTGCCGAAGCATCTGGCACTCGCCCGGGAATGAGCTACGCAGGAGCGGCCAAGAGCGGTAACACCTCCGCCAGGCCGACCCAGGCGCCCAGTAGTCCCCGCCCGTCGAAGGTTAGTGACATCTGTTCCGCTCTGGACCAGATGAAGAAACTTTTCATTCAGTTCCCCGTACTCGAAAAGATGTTTACGGTGAACAATAACGTGCTTACTGGAACCTGTTAATGGCTAGACAACCAACATTGGCTAGTTCTCTTAAGGTTGTATTTTGGAATGCCAACAGCATTTCAAACAAGAAATTAGATTTTGAGAATTTTCTAATACAACAAAATATCGATGTTGCACTGGTACAGGAAACCCACCTGCACAATGAACCTTTTGGTATTCCAAACTACCGTTTTTACCACAGAGAACGCGTTGGACGTGCTGGTGGAGGAGTTGGCATTTTTGTCAAACGTAATCTTCCTCACGTACAATTCGGCATTGACTCGGATCAGTTACATGGCACGGAAGCCGTGGGCGTTGAGCTCCAACTGAGAAGAGGTCGTCATAGACTAATCTCAGTTTACAACCCTCCGCGGAATCGTCTACTCCCAGAATCACTGGATGAACTGCTGATGTCGACAAATACCCCTACAATTGCTGCTGGTGACTTCAACGCCAAGCACAATCTGTGGAGCAGAATCACCAATGCGAACGGCCGAGCGCTCCATGCGCATGCTGACAGGCATGAGTATCGAGTGATGGGTCCAAATGAGCCCACGTTCTACCGTGGGGATTTAAGGCCTGACGTGCTTGATATCGCACTGCTTAGGAACGTCTCCATGTCCTGCGAAGTGTACACTTTGTCGGAACTTGACTCAGATCATAATCCAGTCATCCTGATGCTGGGTGATGATCCCCCTCCCCAGGATTATCGCATGAGATCAACCACGGATTGGGAAGCCTTCAAGGCTCACCTAGTGGAGACACGTACAGACCGTGATGCGCTTCAAACTCGCAACGGTCTCGACGCGGCAGTGGCAGATTTCGAATTGTCTGTGAACAACGCTTTCCGCGCAGCCACAACCAGGACAGAGTGTCCTCTGCGAAGCTACAATGAGTTTCCTCCCAGGATAAAGAACCTTATCCGGGAGAGAAATCGACTCAGACGAGTTTATCAGCGGACTCTCTACCCTGGACACAAGGCTGCGGCTAGCAGGATGGCCAACCAAGTTAAACAGGCTATCACTGACTACAGAAACGAGAGGTGGAGCGAGTGTTTGGAATCTCTCGAACCTGGGGATGATGAGCTATGGCGAGTCACCCGCAGGCTCTAGAAGAGGAAAGCGCTCCCACCCCTCTTCACGGGCATCACGGTATCTGCTACTCCCCCGCCAAGAAGGCGTTGGCCTTTGCAGACACAATGGAGAGTCAGTTCCAGCTTAACGTTGATCTGGATGATGATATTGACCGTGGTATCTGGCTGGAGCAACGAGTTCAGCGCATCCTTAGGAAAAATGACAACAACGTGATCCGTCCAGCTTCGGAGGAAGAAATGAGGGGGTACATTAGGGCCTCCAAACCCAAGAAGACTCCGGGAATTGATTCAATCAACAATAGGTTGTTGAAGCAGCTCCCGGAGAACTTCATCAGATATCTATTGGACATAATCAACAGCTCAATCGCCCTCAGATACTTCCCCCGAAGATGGAAGCATGCCGTAGTTGTCATGATTCCGAAACAGGGCCAGAACCCGCTGTTTCCCCAGAATCGTCGTTCGATTAGTCTGCTTTGCTCAACGGCTAAGTTGGCTGAACGTATTGTGCCGAAGAAGTTGAGGACCGAAATGTTCTGCTTGATGAACAATTTGGCTTCAGGAGAGCACACTCCACCGAGCTGCAGGCCCTGAGACTGGTCGAAAATTCAATCTCAGAGCTAAACAATAGGAAGACAGTCCATCTCGTCCTCCTGGACTTTTCGAAAGCCTTCGACCGAGTATGGCATGAAGGCTTACTACACAAAATGCTCGATTTCGACCTGCCTCGGGGCCTGATCCGGTGAATTAGGTCCTTTCTGAAAGGCAGAACATTTCAGATCCGAGTTGAAGGAACCCTATGTCCCGTCTGGGAAATGCAAGCTGGAGTGCCTCAAGGAGCTGTGCTGTCTCCACTACTGTACAGCCTTTACGTAAGCGACCTTTCGAGGTTCGATCACGTGAAGGTTTCTCTTTACGCCGATGATACGGCTCTTCTCGCTTCTTCCATGGGTTGAGGGTTGGCGGTCGTCTACATGCAACGCGCATTGGACGACCTCGAACGCTGGTACCTGGAGTGGAAGATTTGGGTGAATCCAGGAAAAACTCAGGCGATATATTTGGGGAGACGTAACGTTTCTCCAAATGCAAGAGTCACGATTTCAGGCAGGGAGATCGAATGGCAAATGCGAATCAAATACCTAGGTCTTTGGGTATTTACTCACCTGGGTAAATCACATCACATCGCATCTCTGTTAACTATACGGCAGTCCATTCAGTCGAGGAATCATCGGAAACTCATGATAACCATTAGTTAGGGAAGCTGTAGATTACACTATAGACCCCACTCGATTCAAAAGGCGTCGTCGCTTGGTTGAGTGAAGGCCCCACGACGCCTGTTAAAATGACCAGTTTGTTCCTCAAATACCCCAGTCAGGAAGGGGTACACAAGACCAGAGTGGCATAGATGTCATTGACCTTTATGTCGCCACCAAAAACACCCTACCTTATGAACCGCTCGTCCCCCTGACAAAAGACAGTTGAAAGGATACGTTTACCATCTAATTAAGATGAAGATGACTATCGTGATGCATTTGTGGTTCAGCCTAGCACCACTAGGTTAGTTTAGGTTAGGTTGCAGCAGCAAAAGCATCAGAAATGGGTGGTAGTAAATTCATTCAAAAAAGGCGTTATTGTTATGAAAATGACTAATGAATTTAGTACCACCTCATTTCAACAAATACCTACTCATTCCTCATGAGTTATCAAATTGGGGGTAGGGGTGAGGGGTTGGTGATGAGGAGGTCTGGAGAACCTTATCGGACCAAAATATAATTCGAAAATACAACCAAAGCATGCATGGGTCGCAATAACATACACAAAAGAAGGCGTTATTTGGCGTTTTACCATTTTGAGAAAAATGATCCATCTTTGAGATGCTGTAGCTCTCTCTATTGGTCGTAGAAGAAACAATCATATATGAAGTTTGTAGGGATTTTAATGCTCTACAACTTTTTGTGGAAACGGTTTTTCGCTAGAATCACTCCTTTTCAAGATATTGCGAAAAAACCAAGTCCGAAAATTTCGAGGTTTTTCGGCTACCAAAAGTTGTGTCGAGCCCAGATGCAGTAATATTTTTTTATATTTCACTCTTCATACCCATTAAAACAAAATAATACAATGAAATCTTCTATCCCAACTTTTGTAAGGTGAACCCCTTTTTTGTTCTCTGGGAACTAGACTATTGGAAGAATCCAACCTCATACACAAGTCAATAAAAATATTCTCGGGCAGTCAAGCGGCATTGGAAGCTCTCGGCTCCTACCGAGCAACGTCTCAATTGGTAGCCAATTGCTAAAAAAGACTATCCTCAATAGAAAGACTTAACAGATTGTCTCTGGTCTGGATCCAATGAGGCTGCTAACTCCTTTGCAAAGGAGGGTGCTGCAAGCAGCTTCATCGGACCAGAACCTGTAATTGTCATCGCTTTAGGCTTTGCCAAACAAAGATTGAACACCTGGATGGCGAGGAAATTCATAAAATTCTGGCAGAATTTTCCAGGATTGGCTCACTCCAAGGCGTTTACTCACCCTTCAAAGCTTGATACCAAATAGTTGTTGGACAACAGTAGGGATGAAGTACGATCTCTAACAGACCTTCTTACAGGCCACTGTCATTTGAATCGTCATATGCAGAGACTCAGACTGCCAGAAGACAATGAAAGTTCGGCAGAGCCGTACTCTTACCATATGACCTGAAAGACCGCTAACCATACAAACTAATCGGCGTCGTTAAGAAGCTGCGTTTATTTGATCGGGTGTGGTGTGAGCCACAATAAACCCTTCCGGGTTGCGGTGAAGGGTCGAACAGACCCACTCACTTTGGACCTAACCTAACCCTTCAATGAATAATTGTAACATTTCAGGTATACCTACCAATTTTGCAAAATTCAGCAAAATTCATCAAAAAACGTGATAACAATGTACATCACCTGTCTCATCTGATTGGATATTCGCGTTGGATATGATTAATGGCAAACCAGAAACAAGAAGCCTTCTTAAAGAAACAGTAACTATTGGTTGTTTCAAAAGTTTAATTCATTTCAATGTCATATGTTTTTGTAGCTCCATATCTCAATAAATATTTATTCTACTTTGGTATATACTGATCGTGTTATATCGTGAAGAAATCGACGAATTGTACCGAAAGTCGCGTCAGCAGAAGCCAGCACTGACCAACAAAAGAGGTCTGAACTTGCTCCACTACTACGCCCGTCAGCACGAATCACAAATCACCGTCCGAAAATTGAACGAATTGAGCGTTAAAGTTCTGCCTCACCCACCATATTCTCCAGACCTCTCGCCAACTGACTACCATTTTTTCAAGCACATCTATAACTTTCTCACCAGTAGAGCTTCGCCAGTCAGGATCAGGAAAAACGGTTTTCGTCGACTTCATTGAATTACATGCACCCAATTTTTATGCTGACGGAATTATTCGACTTGTGTTACGTTGGCAAAAGTACATTGACAAAAATTTTCAAACAACTAGTGTAACTTAACTCTCTGGATATGTTTTTGATTTGTAATGTATGCCCTCTGACGCTATCGATAAATTATATAAACATGGTAAAAATCATAAAACGGAGATAACTCAACGTTTACCGTTTCCATGCTTCATCGGCATAAACTGTTTCACGCAATTCCTAACAATAATTCAATTGAATTAACCACTTATAGTAATGTGTTTGCGTGCAGCGAAGCATCAGTTTGTGGTTTGTTTTTATGCAAATTGTGACTGGAATATAATTTATAAACTGTAAATTATGCACTACCTCGTAAATTCTGTTTTTATTATAGTTAACTTCGATGTAATTATCATGAGAATAGTGCCACGCAGGAGATTCTATTATAATGGTTATTCCTTTGTTTACGTTTTTTTCATTCCGTTTTGAAGAATGTGTGCTCTTCAGATTTATTGGGTCATGCTGAAGATAGAGAAAATGGACGGGTTTGAGAAACTGTGAATACATCATTTGATGTGCAAAGTGCTACAAAAAACAGATTGAAGTTTTCTGTCGATTCATATATAGCGACTTCCTGAAAGGACACGGACATTTATTAAGGTTAACTTTGTTTAAAATTCATTACTCATAACTCGTGGCCATCAATATATTACCGTATCGCATATTAAAATTAAAAGAGTACTCAATTGCCTATATTGGTAAAAGGGTATTTTGGATTTGAAAGAAACATTTTTTCAATTCTTCATTCTCATTTATTTTCTTCTGTAAACTCACTTTAATTTTCCAGTTATTCAAACATTTAATGGACTAAGGACTAAGGAATACTCAACGAATAAAATATACCATTTTCTCCATTAAATTATTCGTTGTCATTGATAGTAACATCATCCTTCATCCTCTATTGGTCTTTTTGGGGTTTTGTAAGAGTATATAATATATTCAGTGTGCCACGATGACGAATTTTTCCTGCTCCAAGAATGCAATTTTCCTGAAAAAATAATATTTTTGTAAAAGTATAATTGCATAGAACACAATAATATAATATAATATATTAAAGAAGATAGTAATACAAATCATAAACTTATCAAACAACAAGAAAAATTAATTGACGCCCCGGGGCGACTTCATTGATTCCAGTGGCGTATTTATTTTTTCAGCTGCAGGAAATCCCGGAAAAACCAATGTCTCCTCTTTCATAAAACAAAATGTAATAAGCTTTTCCCGGACTGGTTATCATTCGCTTGTTTAAGATCCAGAAAATCACATACGTTTTTGCTATCTCTTGAACATTTCCTACAAAGTAAACAAGTGAGGATTTTTCGAGCAGAACACAAGACGAGATAGTGGGTATGGAATCATTTGATCCAGAGCGGCCAGGATTATTGATTCTGCTATTTTTTTGCTCACGAAGAGTATTCAACAAGAATCCCAAAAATTCAGAGGAATCCTCTTGTTGTTCTTACGAGTGTCTAGTGGACTTAAAAAAATTCTAGGAAATCGGTTGGTTAAGATGATAATATAATATAATATAATGTAATGTAATGTAATGTAAT
>WOGM01001274.1:0-10238 GCA_015342125.1 Leptinotarsa haldemani | reverse complement strand
TGTCCTGGCACGTATTAGGTGTTCTAATTAGAATATTGTTTATTTCTCAATTTGTTATTGTTCCACATTATTTGCTATACCAGTACAATAATATGTCTGAATAAACATACCCTAGCTCTCAGAAGTCAACAAAATTTTACTGAATTGAGAAAACGCAGTTATTTTCAAAAATATGTCACAAATATCAATGGTTTTTCCAAAAACTGCATTACTCATTAGTACGTATTCGAAGAAGACACTTCAAGTGGAATTTCCAAGTTCAAATACAATGAATTGTTGATCAATGAGTAATGTATGATCATGTATAAAATGTTTAAATTGTTGGATTATTTAATGATACGAATTAATATATCCGTTCTTCAAAGGTAAATCAAACCTGGATGGATCGGAATGGCAACCGGTTGTAACATCAGGAATAAGCAACCCCAAAGATCTCACCATTGACATGAACAATCACGATGTCTATTGGGTTGATTCGAAACTAGATATGATTCAAAGAATATCTTACAGCGGCGGTAACCGACAAGTTATCAGACGCAATTTACCAAACCCGATGGGCATAGCCGTTCTCAAATCCGACTTATATTGGGTCGATAGGAATCTAAAGGCCATTTTTAGAGCCTCGAAACAACCCGGGAACTCAACGCTGCCAACGAGAGTGAGAACCAATTTGGAGAGTCTGAGAGACATTGCTATATACGACAATACCAACCAGCCAAGTGATGATACCAACCCTTGCAGCAGATACAGAAATGGGGGATGTGAACAACTGTGCTTCTCCTTCCCCCAGGATATCGCGACGGTTTCTAAACCGAGTTTCAGATGCGACTGTGCGACAGGAAATATCACGGACGGGCGCAAGTGTGGCTTCGTCAATGAGTACCTAGTTTTCTCCACCAGGACTGAAGTAAGAGCCGTTAATCTAGACGCACGGTCTACCAATGTGCCGTTCGCTCCAGTTGGCAACCTCACCAACGTTGTGGGAATTGATTTCGATTTCAAACGCAAGATACTGTTCTTCACACAAATCAGACCATGGGCTAAAATAGCGCAGATGTCGGCTACGAATCCTGAGAGTAAGGCCATCGTTACTTTGAAGAATAAGGGCATCAATCCTGAAGGTAATTTTTGTTAATTAATCATTGTCGTTATAGTTTTACTTTGAAATAAGAACTGGGTTTGTTGCTATTTCTTTTCAAAGCCACCCACCATCCACATTGGAGTTGGAGAGATAAGCTAGATGTTTAAAATAGACAATATCATGGCTCATAAAACTGTGAACTGTGAAAATCATCATCATTTCATCGCTCTCATGATGAATTTCATGTGAGTGCAAACTCTGGGATTTATAAATTTTTCAAATACCAGAAACTGTAGGTAATTGTCAATACTGACGGCGTCCAAAACTGCAAATTCTATAACTTCTCTAATTCTTCATTTGGGGCCTTAATTTTTTCCACTGTTGACCTAAATATATCTAGTTCAATGACCAATAATCATACCCAGATATTGGCCATTAAACAACTGTGCAGAAATAAAGTTCAAAATTGTCAAAACTTATTAGGTAGGGAAATAAAGTATTTCGTGCAAAATGATTATCTAAAATAGTCACGGATGAAGCATGGTCTTTCAGCAGAATATAACAAATACCAAGACAAAAACTGCATTTATTTTTTTATGATAAGCATCGAAGTATTAAATTGTAAATAAGTAAGTAAAGCAATTCTTAATGGTACCAAAAAAAAAAGATTTTGATTTTTTTATAGATTTTTTATACAACTTTTTGTATCTACTGTAAAAAAATAAAACACGTTATAAAGAGAAATCGACGACCTTCCATCGGTTTGTAATTATGAGAGTCTATATCCTTTTTAGGATAATAAATTGAATAAACGTTCGCTTTTTTATTCAGGTATCGCATACGACTGGACTCAACAGAAAATTTACTGGACGGACTCCTCCAACCGCAGCATATACGCCATGAACCTCGACGGCTCCGACTTGATCATGATCACCAGGGTAGAACGAGCCAGAGCGATCGTTATCGACCCCTGCAACGGTACACTCTTCTTCACTGACTGGGGAAAATTCGGCACCACCGGCAAAATCTTCAGAACTACAATGGCGGGATCTCTTAAACGTGTGATCATTGACAAGGATCTAGCGCAGCCTTCGGGCCTAGCGATAGACTATGACGAGCAGATGCTCTATTGGACGGACGCAGTTAGAGAAAAAATAGAACGATCAGATTTGAGCGGGAAGAACCGGGAAGTGCTGGTTTCAGCTACGATCTACCCATTTTCAATTACCGTCTTCGGCAAGTATATCTACTGGACGGATCTACAACTCAGGGGCGTCTACAGAGCGGAGAAACACACCGGAGCCAACATGATTGAGATCGTTAAGAGGCTAGAAGACAGCCCGAGGGACATCCAAGTCTTCTCGGATAGGAGGCAGCGGTGCTCAGTCAACCCCTGTCAGATCAACAATGGTGGATGCGCGAAGAGTTGTCATCCTGGCGTGAACGGTACGGCCGAATGTCGCTGCGACGAAAACACCAAGCTTGTCAACGAAGGGAAGATGTGTGTGGCTAAGAATTTGAGTTGTGACTCGAGCAAGTTCTATTGCGCCAATGGCAGGTGCATATCTAGGATGTGGGCTTGCGACGGGGACGACGATTGTGGCGATAATAGCGACGAAGATGAGAACTATTGTTGTAAGTATCTGTTTGTAAGTCAAGCATTAATAATATGCTAGAGTGAGCAGGAGACGAAAATCAATATGAATATGCTGACCTGAAACTTGGCTTAAAAAACTCTCTTCAATTATAATTTAACTCACTGTTTTGACAACTTGATCACTTACCTTGACATGTTCTTTAATTTTATTGGTAGAAATTTATTTGGAAAGTATTTTTATTATTTGTATAATTGTTGACTACCTTTTTTCCCTTTTATAAAAACGTTAATACTTTTCTATACGCCGCTCCATCTACACCCACAAACGCCTTTTTTCAGCTTTCCACTCTTGTTCCACAAACGAATTCCGCTGCGCCAACGGCCGCTGCATCTTCAAATCGTGGAAATGCGACCATGAAAACGACTGCAAGGATGGATCCGACGAAACTGACTGCGACTATCCGCCGTGCGCCGCAGGCGAATTCACTTGCGAAAATAAAAGGTGCATCCCCATGGCTCAGGTCTGTAACGGGGTTAACGACTGCAAAGACAACTCCACTTCTGACGAAGAGCACAAGAGATGCCCCAAAAACATGACATGTCCCGAGAATCATCTCAAATGCGACACGACGAACATTTGCGTGGAACCTTATTGGCTGTGCGATGGAGATAACGACTGCGGAGATAATTCAGATGAAAATCCACTGCATTGTGCTGATAGAAGTTGCCCGCCGAACAGCATCAGGTGTTCGAATCACCGGTGCATTCCTGCTACTTGGTGGGTATTTTTGCATAGATGAAATAAATTTCCTCTTATTCAACTTTTCATTTGCTCACCAGGTACTGCGATGGAGATGACGACTGTGGTGATGGTGCTGATGAACCTCCGGAATACTGTAAAAGCGATGGGCGTACATGTTTTGGTGATCTATTCACTTGCGATAATGGCAATTGTGTTCCCAGGATTTATATTTGTGACGGAGATAATGACTGTCTTGATAACAGTGATGAGGATAATCGGCACGAATGCAGTAAGTATTGGGAGTGTGATTCACAGATTTTTAAGATATACCTTATGGATGAGATAAGATCCAGTATCATTAAATACAGGAGATGAAAAAATGTTGCCTGCAAAAATCATACAATATATCATGAGCTTGTTACGTGCTGGAAGAGACAAGTTTGGCAGAGAAGTATACCCAATAGCATCAATTAAAATAATGTATTGAGACAATATCTGTAACGGTTCATTTTTCACTTTAAGGATAAATTTATGTTATTCCCCATAAAGTATCAAATATTCTGGCCCCACGTTGGGCGCCAAATTTGCTAATTTGTAGGGTGAACTCTAAGCGTTCTATCAGAAAGCTGTGTAATATGAACACAGTATTGAAACAATCATATTTCATAAGATCAAAATGTGCATGATCATTTTGCAATTCACCACCTACCTATTGCTTTGAAATGGTGTTATCCCAGAAGTATCATGTTTTATTTTTCTTCTTAGATGATCGAAAATGTGACGAAGAAACGGAATATACGTGCGAGGCCAATAAGGAATGGGGAAGAGCTCAATGCATTCCGAAAAAATGGCTGTGTGATGGAGACCCAGACTGTGTCGATGGAGCTGATGAAAACGCTACGATACACCATTGCGCTACTCCAGCCCCTTGTAGTGATGATCAGTTCACATGCGCCAATGGAAGATGTATCAATAAAGTGAGTGTGATGGTCAATAGATATGCGATTACCTTAATAATAATAAACATACTTTCATCAATGAATTATTTTTGTAGGGTTGGGTTTGTGACCATGACAATGATTGCGGAGATGGTACAGATGAAGGGAAAGAGTGCAACTCGAAGTACAAACTTTGTAATACCAACGAATTCACATGCCAGAACTTCAAATGCATCCGAAACCAGTACAGGTGCGATGGGGAAGACGATTGTGGTGATAGATCAGATGAGGTTAATTGCAGTAAGTTGAAAATAACCCAAAGAAGTACTTCTCTGAAAGTAGTTGTTTTAGAAAAAGAAAACACGACTTGTCCGGATTCTACTCAGTTTAGGTGCAACAATGGCCAATGCATCAACTATAACCTGGTTTGTAATAAGATATCTGACTGTTCTGATGATTCTGATGAACCATTACATTGCAATGTGGATGAGTGCGCTAAAGTCGAGATACATCAATGTGGACACAAATGCATCGACACCCCTACTGGGTATTACTGTGAATGTAATCAAGGATATAAGTGAGTATATGTCAAAATTTCACAAAGAAAATATAAATAGTTGTTCTTTCAATAATAAACGGCTACTCGAGTAGAAAACTATTCTGAAATATATCATAAGCAAGAAAACATCTAAGAAAATACTTTTCAAAACTAAGAATTTCGTGTTATCAAAACATTTACAATACACACTACCGCAGTTACAGTTGGAACGCTGGGAGATTATAGCCAAAGAAGACCAGCAAAACCCGGAAACCAATCAATACAATATAATGTTTTATTCATCGGCTACATATTTTTCAATATTTATTGGGTAATAACTCTTTTGTTTGGAACTAAGCTGTAGCTTTGTTACGAACGAAACAAAACTGGAAATGGTTTTGGAAGCTCATCAAGTACTTGGGTTTGACATATGAACCTCCCATTATGTTTATCCATAATTATTTCAAAACGGCTCACAATATTTTGAACAAGAGGTATATCTGAAGTTACCTTAGTTATATTTCCCGTTCAATTTCGCCTTTACTATATCTGTTATTTTCTCTGAAGGCTTTCTTCAATTATTCCTACTAGGAATCACATGTTGAAAGGTAAGACCTCGTTAGTCCTTAGCTCGCACAAATTTCGACTTTTGAGAGTTGTAGTTCGTAAGGGTGCGACAGGTGGTTAACGGAAAAACAGATTCCAGTTTCTCGGAAAGACTCCTTGGTTCCAGATATGTGGAGATCTCTGAAATAACGTTTTCATTTTTGAATAGTTAGTGGTTGAATTTTTTGTTGAAATATCGATTCCTATGAATCGGTATCTTTTTTCTCCAATCTTCTACATGGAAATGACGTTACAATTTCCCTAAAATTCTACGGAAATCCAGAAATGAGGTTAAGTATAGAAAATGAGTTAATTTCGGTCTCGAAAAAACAACCGCTATAAATATCAACAATTCGCAATTTCTTCCAATATTCCACGTTGGTGTCAAGGCTAAGGACAAAACGTACCAGGCCGACGTCCTGGGTTGAAATCTCATACCGATAAACTTTTTTTAATTAGGACCACGTGACTGATGCGCGACAAGTGGATCCACGCTCTTTGAATATCTCCGATACTCATTCCATCCTGTATCGATTACGTCACACATATTTCTCTTCCACTCACTAAAGTCTCTCTCTGAAACACTTATTAACGACGCGCGACCTTGAAGTGAGCTCGTACCGGCCTTGTTCATCTACTGATTTGAATTTCCCGCTGTATGCGCGGTAGCTTCCGTATGATGGCAAAAAAGGAGGAGTGGGCTCTGAAAGTCTAAAGCCCGATTCACACAGAATTGACATCTGATACAGACGAGGCGCGGACTTGATCCCTTCCGTGTGAACTGGGTCTGAGGTCCAAAAATTGCCAGAATGAATCTGCTCAAATTTGCACGTGTTTTTCCATAAGGAAAGTCATAGAACTCTTGCAGCTACATTACTTCTTTCTTTACGCCTGATCACCAATATGACTAAGAATACGATTGTTTCTCAGGCTTTCCTCTACGAATTTAGTTGGTCCATTTCTTCTCCTGTTAATCACTGGAAATTGATAAAATCATTCGGAATCCCCCGATCTTGAATTTCAAATTCTGTGTTTCAGGCTATTGGACGATGGTAAAGCTTGCTCTGACATAGATGAGTGCATAGAAAAACCCGGTGTCTGCTCCCAATACTGTTCCAACACCCCAGGCAGCTACTACTGTAAATGCAATGACGAATACTACGAGCGGGAAAGCGATGAGCACACCTGCAAACGCAAGGACAACATCCAACCGTGGATCATATTCACCAACAAATACTACGTTCGCAACATGTCCGTGGATGCCCACGTCTACAATCTCATGCACCAGGACCTAATGAACGTAGTGGCACTCGATTACGACATGAAGGAACAGGAGCTGTATTTTTGCGATGTTACGGCAAAAACGATATTCAAGAGCCCTATCGGCAGTAAGACAAAACAGCCGGTCATTCGACACGATTCGCACGGACTCGAAGGCATCGCCGTGGATTGGATCGGAAGGAAGCTGTACTGGTTGGATAGGCACTCCAAGAACCTAGAGGTTGCAGAGCTGAACGGTACCAACCGGAGAACGCTGAAGACGAGCATTCCTGATCCCAGAGCTATGGTGGTACATCCTGGTATCGGTTACCTCTACTTTACCTCGTGGCATCTGCAAGCCTTTGTCGGGAAGATAGGAATGGACGGGTCGAACTTCACCAGGATTCTAACCTGGGAAGATGACATCGCTTGGCCCAACGCTCTCACCATCGACTTTTTCACAGACCGTCTCTATTTCGCCGATGCTCACCTGGACTACATCGCGTCTACAGATTTGGAAGGCAGACATCGCCATGTAGTTCTTTCTGGAAACAGCGTTCCACATGTCTTTGCACTGTCCTTGTTCGACGACTATATGTACTGGACGGACTGGAACCTCAAGGCCATCAGCAGAGCTAATAAGTTCAGCGGCAAAGACCTGCAAGTTCTGCGAAACACCACCCACAAGCCATACGACATCCAGATATTCCACCCACTCAGACAGTTGCCTTATTACAACCCTTGCGGTGATAATAATGGAGGTTGTTCGCATTTGTGTCTCATTTCGCCACCTCCTGCGTCCAGTTACTTGAATATCGACGGCTACGGTGATGAGGGACAGACGACCTTCAAGTGCGCATGCCCGAATCAATTTTATCTGGCTAGTGATAAGAAGACCTGCATCGCTAATTGTACGGCTGGGCAGTGGCAGTGTAAGGGAAGCGATGAGAAATGTATTCCATGGCATTGGCAGTAAGTATATGTTTTTTTCAAATAATTTCAAAACGAACGCCTTGAAGGTTTCGCTTGAGTGATAATTGAGACTTTATATTGATATGTGTTGAATGTTCTGCTATAAATTCGATAAAATACTAGAAAGTCAAAAATATTGCGTAGTAGTTTTTAGAAAGATGCAGTATACTGAGAAATGCACCACAAAAGATGAAAGCTCGTCATTCATGATGGGGCGACAAGTGGTTGATGGTAAAACAGATTTCAGAGTATGATGTGTATCAGTGATAAATGTCTATTGAGTACAAATGGGTCGTTACAGAAACTCAAAAGTGCAGTTTCTCGCCCAAGTGATTCAATTTCCAAATA
The DNA here is from genome assembly GCA_015342125.1 of Leptinotarsa haldemani. Classification (NCBI taxonomy): domain Eukaryota; kingdom Metazoa; phylum Arthropoda; class Insecta; order Coleoptera; family Chrysomelidae; genus Leptinotarsa; species Leptinotarsa haldemani. Next base: position 2,156 of record WOGM01001274.1, on the reverse strand, counting down.
TAGTGATTTTCAAGCTTGTACAGTAAAAATTCAATATCATGATAGTAAAAGTAAGCTTTTTTTCTGTAAACTAGTTATTGTGATGTAGCTTTTGACGCTCTGTCCTGGAAGATGCAGAAGTATTCCGCCCCACGTTGGGCGCCAGATATGTATCAGTCAACTTAACCATTCTGTAACGACAACTTATTTAATCACAATGTTATTCTAAATAATTCGTGATTGGGTGCAATCAAATGTTTGGCATGCGTGAAAAAAATAGGCAAGAGCCTTAGGTTTAAAACATTTTGGAAAAACCATCCATGAATTAGTTAAACTAGTTTGGAATATAACTAATTGCTAGTTAAAATGCTGAAACCTGTTACCTATTTATACTTTTACTTTCTTCCAATATCTATTTAATATATTCAACTATTTTCTTTCCACGATCAAAAAACAATGGACCTCAAATTGTGTCGTTCTTTCTCTCGTATACAAGATGGGTGTTACACCAAATAAATGTATTTTTATTCGTGTTTTAATATTGAAAATCCTGGACATATTCACCAACAATAATTCTGTCCTAGGTGCGACGGCGAGAAAGACTGCAAAGACGGCTCTGACGAACCCGCTACTTGTCCTCCGCGACAATGCCGCGCGGGCACCTTCCAATGTAAAAACCTCAACTGCACACCCTCTGCCACCATCTGCGACGGCACCAACGACTGTGGAGATAACTCGGATGAGCTGAACTGCGACAAGGAGTGCCCAGAATCAGAGATGAAATGTCGCTCGAACGGCCGCTGCATCCTGAACAGCTGGAAGTGTGATGGCGACGCCGACTGCAAAGATGGCTCCGACGAGGACCCCGCGATCTGCAACAAGAGGGAGTGCGACCCGGTGACGGAGTTCGCGTGCAAGAACGGCCGCTGCATCCAGAAGCTGTGGATGTGCGATTTCGACAATGACTGCGGGGATGACTCGGATGAGCCTGCGTACATGTGCCGGCAGAGGAACTGCACCACAGGATGGCAACGCTGTCCCGGAAGGTCGAATTATAGATGCATACCAAAGTGGCTGTTCTGTGACGGTAAAGATGATTGTCGGGATAATTCCGACGAGCTGCCTGAGAACTGTCCTGCATGCAACACGGAAACTGATTTCAAGTGCAAGAACAACCGATGCATCCCGAAGCAGTGGAAGTGCGACTTTTCTGACGATTGTGGGGATGGATCAGATGAGCTCGAAGAGGAATGCAAGGGCATTTATAGGGAATGTTCAGAATCAGAATTCGGGTGAGTGCGATACTAATTTCGTAATTTGGATATTAACGAATTGTTTTTCAACACTTGAGTATTTATATAAATGCCTGTGCTGTCAATGTATGCTGTCTCAATACCAAGTGAAAATTTGATAATACGGACAAAACAGCTTGGGAAAATAAAAAATGAGCAGTTCAGATAGTTTTATTATTTTATTACATTTCAACTGATTTTTTTTACATCAAATTTTCAACATATCTTCAATCCATTTTAATCCAAAACGTGAATTATTGAAAAATGAAATCACTGAAAATATACAGACCATATGAGAATAGCTTAGTTGTTTTGTGTTCAGGTCCCATATTGGGCGCCGAATTTTATTTAATAATGAACTACAAAAATTCACTTAAAATTATTGGAATTATCGAAAACTTTAGTAAATGTATTAACGATTCTGTAACATCTTATTCAATCACAATTTCATTCCAAATAATTTGTGACTGGGTGCAATCCAATGTTTATTTTTTGAATAAATACGCTTTATATATGAGTTTACACTCTAACTTCTGAAATTTCTTAAATAATAAAAGCCCATAGTAATGTATAAGTAGCATGGACACTTTGCCTTATGAAGGAGAGATCCGAAGAAAATCCAGTCCATGAATATCAATGATACACGAAGCTCCCACAAAAGTCTGTTGCAAAGTCAAGCTTTCCTCGTGGGTTGGGCTATCCATCGGGCGCGTCCCCAGGTGGCGGATAGGGGAACGGCCAGGGGACTGGTGGCCCTGTCCGGGAAGCCAGTGTGGCCTTACGAACGGAGTCGCTGAACTCCTGGCCAGTGGTAGATATAAGTAGGGTGAGGGGAACTAAAACTCCCCAAAAGCCTTTGCGAAACATGCCACCGTGGACCAGCCT
>WOGM01001273.1:0-10248 GCA_015342125.1 Leptinotarsa haldemani | reverse complement strand
TAAAAATATCACATAATACCTTAATGGTCTCTTAAATAGTCTAGTAAATTTCTTTTGAACAGGATAAGACTGTTAGAAGACTTTACTTTAGAATAGAAAATAATTTGTATATAAATAATCAAACAAAAACATTCAACACTAAAACATTAATGTTCAAAGGATTCATTGAGTATAACAGTCTACCTGAATTAAATAAGGGTTAATGAAAGATCAAGGTAGAGGAAATTTATTTGAAAAACTTTTAGCAAACTTGTCTTGTTCATTAAGAGAGATAACATGATGGTTATTAATAGCAGAGTTGATTTTAAGCATTTAAAGTTGAGTAAAGGGCATTTTTGGTAAACATGTGAAATATCTAAATCGGAATCAATATCAAAACTATGGATGTTATTGAGAATGTGAGAAGATGTTGTTATTTTTTTATTGTAAAATTTTTAAATAATTATCTGATGATGAACCTATACAGGGTGTTTCAAATTCGATACTCACCATTGGGATCTCGGAAACTATGAGAGATAGGAAGATGGTTAAATTAGACACAGTTGCACATTCACCTGACTAACAATATGCCGTTGAGAATATCCTGAACTTTCGAGAACATTCGTAGATATCCAGAAAAAACTGAAATTTCGGGTAATGGTTTTTATATTTCTCTGGCTAAGGATTTCCTAATGATTCGAAAATAAATTGCACTTCCACATTGCCACTTTTTCCCTGCTACATAATGGTGTTTTCAGGATTTGCTATCTGACGTTATATTGAGTTCTTTCTGTTTTGAATTGAACCATATTTTATATTTTCAATGATGTATCATAAGTTATCACTCTTTCAAAAAAAAAATGGAGATATTGAAAATAATTACTTCTTATCATGATAGGCTTTGACTTTGATGTTTCTCAATTTGACTTTTGATTTGTTACACTCAATGACATTTTGTTATTGTACAAGTCATTGAATTTTTGGCGAAAAATGATTTTCACGAATGAAGAAAAAAGATATAAGATACAAATTTATAACAAATCCGATGGAAACAGTGTTGGGACATCGGAAATGTATTTAAACTTGTATCCCAAAAGACGGCAACCACATAGAACTATGTTCAAGTTATTGGATCAAAATCTCACCGTTTGGTTCATTTGAAAAGCCCAGGAAAAAGTGCTTATTTTTGGATTCATTTTACGCCAGAGCTTTCAGCTTCACCTTCCACTATTTTGATATGTTGTACGCTTTTGGATAGAAGTACTAACACTCCACACATTTTCTAGGTTTTCTTCAAATGATCCTGCATTATAAAGTGAAATGTTGACTGTATGCAATCGTTGGTTACTGAACTGTCGAATTAATAATTTCGATTTGGTGGCTTCAGATTAATTCTCGTATTCATCCATCTATATTTTATTTTTCATTTCATTCATTGTGAAAAATACAAATTCACCTGGATATAAATTTTCACTTTCATTTCTCCTTTCAAATTTTTCAGGAAATTGCATTTTCGCTTCATGCAGATATATTTCATTGTGTCTTTTTGGGACTTTTTTTTAATGCTTTCGGAGTGAAGGTATCTTAGAAAAAGACGTCAACTTATTAGTTGAAAAACGTTATTGTTTTTCATTCAGCTGGTTAAAAAAATTTAGGACATCATTACCTTGATTAGAAACATAAAAAATTTCATCAAAATACTCATCTGGATGGTTTTGTTTCGTTTCAAAAAAAATCTCTGAAATGTTCATATGCTCTTCCCCTATAATGTAATCATTGTTCTCAGAGTCAGAGTAGTTAGGGAAAGAAAAAAACAATAATGCACTTGATTCAATTGGTTCAATAACAGGGGAATAAATAAGAAACATCAACTGTGTGTGAAAATTCATTCGAAGGACTGTTAGGCCTTGAAACTAGATAGCAAAATAAAACAATTGAGAGTTTGCAATAAATTTTCTTGAGTGGATACTTATCATGAAAAAATAGCAAGTTATTCTCTCGTTATGCGAAATGAGAACTGCTTTGAAAGCATAACTGCAACGAAGTTGAGAGGGAAACAAAATGAGAATGATTATTATGCCCCCTGCGGCCCCGGGGATATGATTAATTCATAGTATCGTTTGACTGTTATGAGGGGTTATTTTCCTGATGATCAAAGTGAATACAATTCTAGGGAATACAAAAATTGAGAAAGAAGGGTGTACTTCTGCAGGTCAGCAAGTTTTCTGGCCCAAGCTTTCGAGACTTTATTCGCTTTTCTTCAAGATCTCGTTCAATAAAATATGATACAATAACGATTGCAAAACAAGTGAAAAGTAATACTTACGAAGGTTAAGGTTATGAATAAGAAGCCAACATGAAAAGTAATGCTTTTCTCAAAACCTACATTAAACAATCTGAAGGATATAAGAGAACTCGTAAAGTTTTAACATTTGAAAACAACCGTAGAGAAGACTTTCGAACCAAGGAATGATTTTTTGAAATTCCGTTCCAAATGACAACTAGAGCTAGATTTTCCAATACACCATGTTCGTGCACCTTTGAAGTTACATGGTTTAACTTGAAATGCAAACTAAAAAAATTGACTAAGAAAAATTCGGATTATTTAAAAATATAATTTTTACTAGAGCATTTTTGAAAAATAACAAGATATTTTAGGAAAAGCCACTCAGAATCTAACTATCCTTGTTTTCTTCTTGGTGATGAAAAACTTAAATATGATTTTGGAAAGAAGGAAAGAAAACAAAAATAAATAACTAAACTAAACTTTTTTCAAGTGATTTTTCAAGTAATTTATAAATCACTTGATAAAGCTAATGTCTTAATGAAACATGTGAGATATTTTTCAAATGAAGTTTGTGGAGATGAAATCGTGAGGTATAGTTTTTGAAATTACTATGAATATTCATCAAGTACCGGCCGAATCAATCAGAAAAAAAAAAGAAAAAAGCAAACTATAACTTCTTTGCGCAAAAATTGGATAGTATGTTGCATATCTTCAAAATCGGCACATAGGTTATGAGCCCGGCGATCACAATTGATGCAACGACTCCATTTTTCTCCACCCTCATCTGCCGCTGTGGTGTTGCCACAAAACCAACACGATTCATCTGCACCGTTTTCATCTGCAGTTGATGAAAGAGATATATCGTCTTTGCTGTCAGAGGAAACTTCAAAATCCTGCGTTAACCTAGGTTTTCTTTTCCTTTTTTTTGCAGAAGTAGCAGACCCCTGATTCCCAGTGGGCACTTTGGGCAACTGCCCAGGGCCCCGCGATCGATAGGGGCCCTCCTCAGATCAAATACAAAATCCATTTTTTCTGATAGACCACCAAACGATAACCAATATTTATTAGATACCAACAAAACCTATATAATTCGAAGAAATTGAACCTATATTACTGACTACAACACTAACTTATTAGCTTTTACATGCGCGGAGCTGTTCTACTCTCGCCCAAAAATCAGGTTTTTCGACTTCAGCATGCTTAGATACATTCAAATATATAATGGTATACTAAGCACATGAACATTCCAAAGAAAAATCATCAGTAATACACGAAGAAGGGTATTTGGGTTTGTCAAGTTTTTTGTTGCCAAAACATAAATCTTTTGTTATAGCCTTAACCTTTTTTTTTCGACTTTTGCCTCTTTATTTCTTTTCGGGAGTATCTGTGGCAATAATCGTTTTACCACATTTTTTTCTCTCCTCTAACCTTGTCTAGTTTGTGCTTTAGGAAACGGTTGCACTTGTTCAGGGGAGACAAAGCTTGTTTTACAGGTCTATTTCCTTAGGTAACCGCAGATATTAACACATATTGCACGTCTGAAGGTTCTGCTGAATTATTCTTCTTTAAATCCCAATGATTTATCTTGAATTGTAGCAGTAATAGGCGTTGGAATATTATCAGAGTTGGAGGGAGACCGAGGACTATCAGTCTTTGCCGCTGTGCTCGGTCGAGGTTCTGTTGATCTCTTTTGAGTTTTACTAGTAACAGGCATTGAAAGCTTAATCGAAATTGATGGTGAACTGTTGGAAACAACTAAAGTGAGTGGTTCGCGATCTGTGACGTACTCCCCAAGAAAGTAATGTTTCGAAATATTTGCTCTATCCAACGGGGTAATTCCTGAGCATTTCAAGCCACGCATATATCACTTGGAGTAAAATCCCTTGGAAAATCAGTTTCCAAAACCTCTGAAACGCAATAAATCTCAAAAGTTTTGCCTGCATTATGCCTCGACACTTTGATCATAAAATGTTTCCAAAGGACCGTATAGGGTTGAATCTAGGCTTTTTCTTCTCTGGTTTGAGTAAATCATCGTTTCAGAGCAAACCTTTTTGTTTTTTTTCCCTTCTGATGAAGGTAGAGGGGACTAGAACATCTACAACTTCGAAGGTAAGAGAAACTACTGTTGGAGTTGAATATCTGCGAGTGATACGAGTTGATAGGTATTGTAGATCATACTTGAAACTGTGAATCGTAGTGAAATAGCAAAGTTGAAGTAGAACTTCAATAAACTTGAGGAATAGAAATATATACGTGAATTGAAAAATAATTGACAAACTAAACTTTTTAATAACAACATTTAGCAACCACATAAAACTAAACAAGGAAAATATACGTTGCAAATCAATTCACATTTCAACACTGCCCCTTGAACTGAAGTGCAGTGGTCTCTTAGTAAGACCCAGTAGATCTCTCAGCTTCTCAAAACGAGTTCTGCTCAGTGGTTTGGTGAGAATATCCGCTATCTGATCCTCGCCTGCTATATGTCGTATTTGAAGTATACCTTCTTTTACTTTTTTTCTAATAAAATGGTATCGAACATCTATTTGCTTGGATTTTTTATGAAATTCTGGATTGTGAACCAACTTTACAGCACTAGCGTTGTCAATCCATGATATTGGAATGGTCTTCATACACGTATAAATTTTATCAAGAAGACAATTCAACCAGATAATTTCTTCAGCGACTCCACTTGCTGCAATCTACTCTGCCTCCATCGTTGATAATGAAACTGACCGTTGTTTTCGACTAAACCATATTAGTGCACCTAGATTTAACGTGCAGACAAATCCAGAAGTTGACTTATGTGAAGATAAATCACCTGCATAACTGGAATCACTGTAAGCTTGGAGAGAACGTGTATCAGCTTTATAACTAATGCCATAGTCAGTTGTCCCTCCAAGATACTTCAATATTCTGTTCACTATCTCCCAGTGATGATACTTCAGTTTCGACACAGCTTGTGCTACAAAGTGAACAACAAAGGCTATATCAGGCCTTGTAGCTACTGATAAATACATAAGACTGCCTACGGCTGATCTAAAAGGAATATTTGGAAGAATATCCTTATCTTGAAACTCATCGCCAATGTGACTTGGTGTTTTGACAGGATGACAGGTGTGAAAAGGCCACAAACATACATGCATACATATATCCATCCTCACAAACTTTCATATTTATATTAGTATTGGAATCACACGTTAAAAGGTAAGACGTCGTTAGTCCTCAGCTTGCAAAAGTTTCTCAACTTCTGAAAAAACAGATTTTAAACAGAAACAGATAGATAGATAGACTGTTAATAGTTATTGATTTCACAAATTCACTTTGGGTATCTAATTAGTTTTCGTGATTATTTTATGAAATGTTCGCATATTGATATCGCATATGAAAATAGATTATTATTATAATAGACTGACTCTATTTTTCAAATTTGTAGTCTAGATATTTTATCACACTGACATCCTTGTCATCTGCAATAAATTTTCCAATTGATTCGGCGGTTATTTGATGAAGATACATAGTAATTTCAAAAACTTCACCTCACGATTTGATCTCCATAAACTTTATTTGAAAAATATATCACATGTTTCGCTAGCACAGTAGCAAAACATATTGCGATACTGTTTTTCTCTTTATGTTTCATTATCGTTAAGTTTGCTTCTTCAGTGAATTCATTGACTTTCAGGGAAGTGACACAACTGCATCATCTATGACATGTCTATTCACTATATTGGGAATGTACCAAGATGTACAGGTAAGTTGATTGACAATGTTTCATGATGAGTTTCATTAGTTCGTACTTCCATTGTCTAATATTATATAAAATGATTTGTAATCCCTGAAAGAACCAAAAAGAGAAGAAATTAAAAATGGAAGAAGAAGAATAAACATTATTAGATGAGAAAAATCAATTCGGGTTAATCGATTGATATAATTGTTTTTTTCTCAATTATTTATTTTCATTCTTCTTTCCTTATTTTCAATTTCTTTTTTTTTAGTTCTTTCAGGGTTTTCAAATCATTTTATATAATATCAGACAATGAAAGTCCGGAATAATAAAATTCATATACATGTGAATTGAATATTTAATCAGATTTTCAGTCAAGTTGCAAATTTCTTTCAAATTCGCCCTGTGAGATGAGATTTTTGAAAATAAACAATACAATTGCATAGTTATTTCACTGGGAAATGTGATACATATTTGATAGTAAATCTAATAACAAAAATCTGAATTTCTAGCAATGAAATAATAATATTGTATTTCGTTAGTTCGGACTTCCATTGTCTAATATAATATAAATTTATTTGGAAACCCTGAAAAAAGAATAAATAAAATTAAGCGAAAATAACAATTTTTCTAAACAAAAAGTGAAATTACAGAGAAATAGTATACAAGCAACAAACAAACAAATGAAAATAAAAAAATTTAAAATATTATTAGAAGCTGAAAAACAAAAATCAAAAAATATTATTAACAAAGAATTAAAAATAAAATTGAAAGATTTCAAACCAAGTTATGTCACGACAATTCGATTGTTAGAATTCACAATCATCATTGATTGATAACTGGACTTATTCCTTCGAATTCTGACTATTTATAGGTCATTCGAGTGCTTTCACCTATCCCTTTTTCACTCTTTCCGCTTCATTGGTTTTAGCGAGAGATGACCGTTTGGCGGGAATAGCTGAAAATAACAATTATAATGAGCAAGAAACCTGAAATGAAATAAGACTGGAATAAAATATTAGTGAAAATAGAACAATTGAACAAAAATTAAAATAGAAATAAAATGAAAATAAAAATAAAAAGTTGAGAGATTCCAAGCCAAGTTCACGACGTATTGATTGTTAGTATCTACAATCGTCTTCGGGTGATGATTGGACTGATTCCTCCGAGAGATGACTATTTATGGATCGTTCGAGTACTTCCACTTATCCCCGCTTTCCATTTTTTCCGCTTCACTGGTACAGTGGGAGATGACCGTTTGGCGGGAGTTGGCCATTTTTCGCTTGATGGTAGGTTTCCATATGTTGCGTATCTCTACGCTAGCTTGGCAGAATACGTTGTTGGACAACATGTATGCGACTTCCTTGAATTTTCTCCTAAGACAATGTTCCTCTCTGTGTATGATCTCAGCTTGGGACCACTCGATGACGTGTTGATGGGTCCAAACATGATCTGCTGTTTCTGATTTGCTGGTTTCCTCTCGCTGTGTGTGTTTTTCGTGCTCGGCTATGCGAATATTCAATGGCCTCTTAGTTTCACCAATATAGGATTTTTCGCACTCACAGGGTATCCAGTAAATACAATCGCAGTCCGCATTTGGTGGCTTGGTTTTTGTGAGGCTGCTACGGATAGTATTACCGGATCTGAAGCAGGTTCTGATGTTGTACTTGGAACCAATTCTTCTTATCCTTTCCGATAATCCTCTGATGTAGGGGTTGTGACGGCTTCTTTTCCTTGCGAGGCTCCTGCTGTCTTTCAGCCAAAGTCTTTTCTACAGTAGCCTTTCCCTTGAAGATCATGGTTGATGATGTCTAGTTCCTTCTCGAGACCTTCCTTCATATTACAGAGCCCGAAAGCACGGGCTAATAGAGTCTTGATGATTTCTCTTTTAGTCGATTGATGGTGATTGGATTCGTGGTTCAGATACTATTCCGTGTGAGTGGGTTTTCGGTATACAGATATTTTCCACTAAGTGGTCCTCTTCACCAACACGGTTAAGAATGGCAAGTCGTTGTGGATTTCCTTCTCCATTGTGAAAGTGATGAAAGGTCTCACTCTGTCGATGTGTTTTGAGGAAGGCGTCTAGTTCAGTACACCCGTGATTCTATATTATGATTCTATATTATAATTATTATTTTCTAGTTGTTTCAAGGATTTCAAACCATTTTATAGATTAGATAATAGAAGTCCGAACTAGTAAAATTCTCCTTAATATAATTCGAACTCACTTTACATGTATTACTCCATTTGAAAAAAGTATTTTTTACACGCTTTATATTAGCTTCACTTGTATGTTTCTATATATATTTATTTGCTTGTTTGTAACACTCATGCTCAGGATCTGTATTTGACAGCATTATCGACATTATTGTCTGATCTATTCGCGGGCAGATGGCGGTTTACATAGCCTCCTTGATATATTGACATTATTGTTTGATCAATTCGCGGGCAGATGGCACTTTACGTAATCTCCTTGATATATAGACATTACTGCTTGATGATGATATACAAAAAATATGGCACACAACGCCTACGCTTTTTTCACAACAATACTAGTATTTTTCTTTCGTTATTGTTCACATCTTATTTTTAAAAAAATGTCAACTTTTTATTTCAATGTCGTTTGAATGCGTGTTTATTAGTTTTTTAAACTTATACCTATTTTCTTCATTCAGTCAATAAACAATTTGTTTAAACAAATTAATTTTCATGATATATTTTCAAATATTACGTAAATAACAAAAACAACCATGTGTCACTTTTCTTGTGAAAACAAATATTGAAAAATTTGTAAAAAATCGAGAAAAATTGTTTCCACAGAAAAAGTTGAACATGCCTTGTTTTTGATAGTGTGTAAAAAAATATATTTTAAAAATTGATTTGTTTGAAACAAATTGTTCATTAAATAAATAGAGAAAATATAGTTAAAAAAAACAGAACATTGAAGGGAAACAGAAATTATAAAAAAAAAATGTTTCTCAATATTCATATTTGGTAGCAAAAAAACTTGTTATCCAACAAATGCGTTTTAAAACAGTTAAACATTTTTTTCAAAAAACGATTTTGTTTTGAAAAATCATAACATTCATCACTGACAAAAATCCTCCTAAAACAATTTCAAATATCCCATAAACAATATATTTGCTTATAACAATTTTCAAACGAATAGAGCTAAAAATTTAAAAAATTAATTTTTGTGTGAATTTAAATAATAAGAAGAATAAATTTGAATATTGGAAAAACTTTTTTTTCATTGCTACAATTGAATTTTTCACTTTTCAACGTCTTTGGTTAATAATAACAAAGTGTAAAATCATTTTTTTCAATTTTTCCAACGGAAATATATTTTGATTATTTTTCAAGAGAAACTCCAAGAAGTGAACAAAATTTGAAACTTCATGTTTAAAAATTATCAGGGATTTTATGTAAATTCAAAACTTGTAGAACTTAGTTAATTAACTGAAGTATATCTAAAAAAATATTAACAGGAAATATTTTTCTCCATGCATTTTCGTTTAATCAAGTGTCTAGAAGGTTTGTGATTTTTTTTCTCAATATTGGCATTTTATAAGAAAATTCCATCCTCGTCAAAGATCTTTTTCAAATTTTGGATATTTTCCGAGATATTTGCAACAAACCAAATAGACCCGTCAAATTAGACTAAAAATAAGAGTGAAGGTACATGAATCTACAACAAGCTGCAAATGCGTGTAATTGTTCAAAACATAGGTGAAAACAAGATTTTGAAATTCTGAATGATTGCCGGGAAAAAAAATTTATTCGAGGTCAAAGGTCAAAAATCTCGAAAGAAATTGGTTTTTCGCGATTTTCAGGAAACCAGATAAAAATTGCAGACCATAAAATTCTACAAAAAAAAATTCATCAATACTTTTTTCTCAGAGCCACCGTTTCTGAGATACGACGAGTCAAAAGGTTGTTAAAGTTGTAATCGTCATTATATGCATAAGTATGCCACGTATATACATCTCTGAATTTGAGTGAAAATATGTTTCTATTGGTATATATAAGTATGAATATAAGACTAACAGGTAGAATGAAATCCAGTCCCCTAATTTGTACGCTAGTGTAACTTTGAGTCAACATCTGTCTCCCTATTCAACCATGCCAACGTACTGATTCTCGAAACAGTTATACAGGCTGATTCACGGTGGATGGCACATTAGACGTTTCTGGTGAAACAGACAACGGATCACTTTGAAAATTTAATGGAGGGCATATTCGGACATTCTCTAGC
>WOGM01001272.1:0-10242 GCA_015342125.1 Leptinotarsa haldemani | reverse complement strand
AAATTAGATTCCTATCTGCTTCCTATATAGAGATATGGAACACCGCGCCACTGTTGCAGGACCCTGTATATATACCGGTGGCTCTTAAATTGAGTTATTTTTCAGCAGCTTGACTGCATTAACCTTTCTCAATTTCATATCATTTCTAGAAACATGTGGATTCGTTTTCCGATGGCATACCGATAGTAAATACTTGGGCACAATGATCTAGAGAAAAAGATAAAGGATTATTCTGAAGAAATTCAAATATTTTTAAAATTCCTTAGTGTTCATCTTAACTTATTTCCCTCTGGTTTAATTACAGGAATAAATATTAGGTTGAGAAGGAGTGAGTAGAACCTACTTGACATTGAAGTTATTCAAAAATATTTTCAGAAGATAAATTTCAATAAAAAACATGTCTAATCAACTTCTATTCAAAGTTTGTTGAAAATTCGAGATATGTACATGAATTTTAAAGTGTCACCAATCAAGAACTAACAATATCTTCATTCTTAACTGCAAATTAACAACTTTTTTCATGGACAGATAAGGTGAAATTGCGAAAACCCCGACTATCGATAGAAGAAATCATGCGAGGTAAATCATCTTCTGAGGAAAAATTGAAATCTCCGCCTCCAGCGCAACCTAAACCTTTGAAATATTCCATCGAGTATTTGGCACACTTGGCCATGTCTCCGTTGTGTCTGGCAAAGCCAAACGATTGGGACAGGATCTCGGAAGAGTATCCGCAACTAAAGAAAAATGTAAGTAGGAGAGTCTTCTTGATGTTGTAGTGCGGTTTTCGTGTAATGGACCTTTTGCTCAGGCACAGCAAAGGAAAACCCATATTTTGGTACATTTTTTTTGAAGTTCATTATTTGACGGTGAACTTTTTTTTGCGGTGCTAGAATGAAAGTCCGTTATATTGAAAATAATTCGTTTTGCATGATGTTGTTGAGGTCCATTTGATATTACGATCATTTCTAGGAGTTTTATTAGTTTTACGAGTCGGGTAGATGAAAAATTCTATGGAATGGTAAATTGCTTGGTTTTGGTTGCTTATTGCCTTTTGCTAACTCTGGATTTTAAAAGATATGAATTTAGAAATCATTGCTAACCATCTATTATACAGGGTGGCCCAAAATTTTATATGTATCCATTGAACAATAGATAGATAGATACATTTATTTCAACAGAGTATTTTATAATCATTCACAGGAGTGGCAGAACATTTTTGTCTGAGAAATACGTCAAAAGGAAAATTGTAAAAATATCAAATATGAGTACATATAATTCTAAAAATGAAGCATTCAAAATGAATAGCTTCAAGTTTCAAACACGATTACAAACATATTAAAATGTGCGTCATATTGCGCATGATTACTGAAAGTATAAATAATTTTTATAAATACGTAGCGCAATTTTGAATAAAATTTGGTTCATAAATATCCATATGTTATATACATATGAACCTTTCTTTTCAATCACTCTATCTATTAAAGAAATCTGCATCAAAATCCGTTGCGTAGTTAAAGATCTAAGCATACATAGGGAAAGACGGTGGGAAGCAACTTTGTTTTATACTATGTATTGATTTATTCTATTTGTCGTTTTCCGGGATTGTTGACTATCGATCATTTTGAGTTACTTGTTGACACAAATGAATGTAGTACAAGCATTGGCAAAACGTTGAGAAACTTACTGGATATTTATTTTTTTGTAGAAAGGGCATTCATCTGAAGAAGAGCTAGAAGGAGATGAACTAGATGACAGAATTGAAGCAAATAAGGCTTCTACACTGAGGACACCATTTCAAGAATTATCTGGTCATACAGGAGCTGTATCTGCTGCAGAGTGGCTTGCTGGAGCAGATCAAGTGATTACTGCTTCTTGGGATAGACTGGCTATTTTACATGATGTTGAAACTGGTTCGATTTTGACCACACTGACAGGTAAGTTTTTTTTACCTGTACTCTGTCCATCTAAGCATCAGTGTGCTCCAAAACATTATCATGCATAGTGCACATTATCTCCCAGACAAGACTCATCATACAGAGTCGCACTAAGAAACAAATTTTTAGGTGAAGTGTAGGGACCCAAATTATCAGTTTTTTCAGCCGTATCAGTATTCGACATTTTAAAAATTTTAAACTTCAAAATACGGTATATGTACACACCACAGGCGTTAAAACGTAATTAACCACTCAAATACTGTAACATGGATTCCCTCAGCCGATTGCAGTTGAATCTGATTGGCTAGCGTGAAAAGGCTTGTTTATTTTACCCAATAGATGCGAACGTGCGTGGTGATCATGCTTTGACCACGCATCTACTTTGGGTTATTTTGTTTGTTGGATGGACAGAGTTTAGGCAAAAATAACTTTTCTCGAATTCGTAAAATCTTTGTTTTAGGTCATGATCAAGAATTGAATCATACATCTACACATCCAACTCAAAAATTGGCAGTTACATCATCTAGGGATACAACATTCAGGTTGTGGGATTTCAGAGAATCTGTTCATTCAGTCTCTGTTTTTCAAGGGCATGCAGAGTAAGTTGTTTTTAAAATATTCATATACTGCTCAATAAGGAAAAGTTATAAGGTGTAAATGAAAAGTGGCCAGAAATAATATAATGAAAAAAATAATACCATAATAATTAAAAGAGTAATTTTTGCTGATTCTAGTGAATGGTGGCTGAGGCATGATTACGATATTTTTGTCCAAAAAAATTATGAATGAGCAATGATAAGTGAGCAGGTGCATTATTGTACTGCACAAACTATACATTTTTTTTCACAATACCAGACGTTTCCTTTGTATTGCTTCTGGCAAGTGACAACCTTGACATATCTAACTTGGCGTGCTCTTTTTGGTTTTGGCTCTCCTGAGCTCTTCCATTGGACGATTAGACTAGTTTCGATGTAATAACCAGATACCCATGATTCGTAACCAGTTTTGATCCTTTTAAGCAAATCTGGATCTCTGTTGATGTCATTCAACAGTTCCTGAATGATGCTAATGCTGAGTTTTTTTGTCAATTTTTTTATTTTAAATCAAATTAAAATTATAAACTGATGAACTAAAAACTAATGAATCTGAAAAGTAAAGTATTAAAAAAAGCTGTTATCAAAAGTTAAATTAAAAGTATCTTCATACTTTACCTTCATACTTGAGGTAAAAATGACAGTTTTCTGTTTTTACTCGCACTGATGACATCTATTACACCTTTGTTTAAAAAGGGGAGCAATAGATAACTACAGATAAATTTATCTGCACTGTGCATTTACCAAACAGTGTAAGAAAATAGTGGCTAGCAGAATATTTGGACCCATTAGTTAGGGAAGCTATGGATTATACTGTAGACGACCCCTTCCGATATAGAAGGCCCCGACACATTGTCGAATGTGGCCCCTATGTCCTCCGTTAAAAGATGAACAACTTCTTCATCAAACCCACCCCAGCCAGGTAGGGGTACACCGTGAAGGGCGGTACTGATGTCTGAGGACATTCATGTCGCCATACCAACAACAATCACTCACCATCTGTTATGACCCATTTGTCATTCTGGCAAACATCAGCTCAAAGGGTAAGGGAGCCAGGCTTCAACCTGACTGAAATCAAGATGACGTGCAGAATATTTGGAAAGTGTTACTTTGCTGTCAACCTTCGACAGGTCAAATTAATTTCTTTCAACCAAAATGAATGTGCTGGGTTTGTCAAAGGTTTGAATGATACTTAAATGGTAATAGCATAATTGTGAAGTAGGGGAAATCAGTGTCAAATGAATGTGAAGTTAGTATGGGGATCCTCAAGGCTCTGTTATTTATCGATTAGTTACCTATTTTTTTTAAGGACAAAACAAAACACAAACATTATTGTTTGGTTTTGAATATATCAAAGTTGGTATCAATGAAATTTTAGAAGTAAGAGTACCTTAGCTAAAATAGTCCATTGCCATAAAAGATCAATATATCACAGGAATAAATATTACTGGAGTTTTTTCCCAAGACCAAACTGTTATTTTAACACCTCGCCACGTGTTTTGATCACCAAGTGATCATCTTCAAGAGGAAGACCCAACACCCGTTACCTCAACACCTCGACACGTGTTTCGACACGAATTTCGATCACTTGGTATCGAGGTGTTAAAATAACGGTTATTTTAACACCTCTATACGTGTCGAGGTGTTAAAATAACGGTTTGGTCTTGGGAAAAAACTCCAATAATATTTATTACTACATAACGATGAGATTGGAACCTTTGGTGTGAAAGTTGAATAACTTTTTTAGAGATCAATTGCCCTAACACCAAACTGATATTTTTGCACTCGACGTGCGTTTCGCCAACAAAGTTAGCATCCTCATCAATTTTCTTCTCCTGTGGAGATCAATTGCCCTAACACCAAACTGATATTTTTGCACTCGACGCGCGTTTCGCCAACAAAGTTAGCATCCTCATCAATTTTCTTCTCCTGAGGATGCTAACTTTGTTGGCGTTAGGGCAATTGATCTCTAAAAAAGTTATTCAATTGATAGGTACACCAAAGGTTCCAAACAGTGCATTACAAGTATATCACAGGAAGGTAAATTTTTGTGAACAATTTTGGAAAAATCATCAAATTGAATTTTGCAGATCGAAAGGGTCTGCAATAAACTTAACAAACCGATTGCGATTCCAAAAATGATAAACTATATCGACAAACAAGGTTTATTGATAATCTATTATGCTTTGGCTTATTCTCATATTTTGCTCCACATTATGTTTTGGGGTTGTGGCAAAGATTTCAATAAGATATTTATAGGGCAAAAACACATTGTAGGATTGATTTTTATTATGAAATCTAGAGATATCTGTTAACCAATATTTATAATAATGAAACTATTATCAGCTCCATCAATATTTTTGTTCAAATGTGTCAGTTTTGTGAGAAAAATCTGTCCATTCTTGCAACCAATGCATCATCATAACGAAAACATTTTTTTCAGGAGTGTAACTTCCGCAGTATTCTCCCGTGAAGATAAGGTAGTATCAAGCTCAGATGACCGCAGCGTTAAAGTATGGGATCTGAGAAACATGAGATCACCTTTTGCAACGATCAGAGTCGATTCACCAGTCAACAGGCTATCTGTTTCGGTAAATGGCCTTATCGCCATTCCTCATGACAACAGGCACATCAGACTATTCGATTTGTCTGGCCAACGACTGGCAAGGCTGCCTAGATCCAGCCGACAGGGACACAACAGGATGGTAGCCAGTGTAGCATGGGCGGAAGAACTAATTTTCGGAGTTAATTTGTTCACGGCAGGTTTTGATAGGAGAGTTATTGGTTGGTCGGTGATTTCGATGAAAGATTAGAATAATGGCTGGTATATTAAAGCCAGTGGGCTCTCTTGATCTTAGTTACATCTATCTTTGTTATAAAAGATGTGAAGGCATGCTTCATTTATAGTTCGGGATTATTAGTCTTTTCCTGTTAATGAATTTCCTTCTAAAAAATTATTTACCAAAAATTCATATTGTCATGAACAAATAATGTTTTCCTGATATGCCCAGATCAATCAAGAGTTTGATGAAATGAGTTATCTTTTTTATTCTAGACAATTCTACAACAAATTTCTCATACTTTTTTCCCAGAACACTCTAATTCTAACACTCGTGTTCTTATTTGCAATAAACGAGTTATAATCCTTCTTGTTGAACAGAAATGTAAAAGGAAATACCTTTTGCACTAGTCATTTTTAGTGATGGGATACGAACTATTTTGAAAAAAAAGACGAAACATAAATCTGTTGGGCTGAAAAGTTCATAGGCTAACATGGAATTTTTTTTTCTTTAAATAAAATTTGATTTCATTATTCAACATTATACAATTTTTCTATGCCATTTTTATAGTACGGCGCTAAATTTCTTTCTAGCCAGCATTCTCTTGAGGTCTAATAGATAGATAGATAGATAGATAGATATCTTTATTTACTTCATGGAGTATTTGTGGTCCTACATGACAGTGGCAGAAAACGTTGTCTGTAAAAGTACGTCAACAAAATACAAAATACTAAATCTACATAAATTTCAGGAAATATGGACTGTTAAAAATCACACAAGGAGCTTAAAAAAATAAATATACAGTAGTAAATGCTAAAAAAACTAAAATACATCACATTTTTTTAGATACATCATACACTCTTTGACCAAAGATATTTGATTCGTCGCTGGGAGCCAAATCTGGAGAATACAGTGGATGCGAAAACAATTCGTGGCCCAATTCATCAATGTTGTCATCGTTTTCAATGATTTGTGACACGGTGCATTGTCTTGGTGAAGCAGCACATTCTTTTTCTTCAAATGGATCCGTTTTTCGGCGATTTCGTTTTTCGAACATATATAATAGTCGTGGGTAATGGTTTTTCCCTTTTCAAGGTAGTTGATGAATATTATACCATGCATATCCCAAAATACTGATACTGTTGGCTTTTTGCACATTTTGGAGTCGGTTCACCACGGGCGGTCCACCTAGATGACATGATGGTGTGATGTTTCATCCATTGTCACATATCAACGCATAAATTCTGGACAACTTCAAACACTTCTGAGAATCATCAGTTCGTTGTTGTTTTTGGTTGATTATGAGCTCGCGCGGCACTCACTTTGAAGAGAGTGTTCGCAGCAATGTTTATCAAGCAAGCCTTGGCTTCAACAGTTTTTTTTGCTAAATAACAATGCTTTATCGAAAACCCTTTTCACCTATTTGTTTCAAACTAACAAAAAGTTGCTTCACTCAAAATGTTCTATCACAAACTAATAGTCTGACAGCTGTATACGTATTTTTTGAAGGCTAGACTCAACTAAAAATCAGATGGATTTGATACTAGTAGCTCCAAGTGTATGCCAGCCTACAAATGTTTGAGCCCATCTAGTACCTACCTACTCTTTGAGGTGAATTGGTTTTTTAAAAACTAAAAAGAACAACAGAAAATTTTCAGAGATTTGAGACCTGAATTAATAGAAATCATTGATTTCAAAAGGCATTTTTAAAGAATAAATAGACAAACAGTTCACTTGAAAGTAGTTACAGTTTTTGATAGTAGTTTTGGAACATTATAAAACATCATTTTCGTAAGATAAGGGATATAACAGAAAACTAAACCAATGAAATATTGCAAAAAACTTTAATCTTCAAAGCATCATTCTAAATTGTCGCCCAACATATATTTTATCAGTTTTGTCGAAAAATAATGTGTCCCATATATTTGAAAGGTGATTTGTGATGAGTTATAATTAAAAAACTATATTGAAATGAAATTTTAATATTATCAAAGTTGTTTGAGATTATTGTGCTCAAGAGAGAGAAATACACTAAGGAAATCGAAATTTCTAATACTATTCGAAGCTTTCTCATCTCTCCTACAAAGTAAGACTCTGCAAATGCTTGATAGAAAACAATTACTTTATGGCTTAATACCACAAATAATATTGGACTACAACCTTGACAATGCTTCATTTTGACCTGAAATTGGAACTGATTTCAGAGTGTTATTCCTCATCCATCCAGGTACCCCAAACCAAATCAACATTTCCTTGTGGTATCATGATCATTCACATCAAATTTCTAACGCTATATTTGCCACCTTCTTCTGAGCATGGAGCAGTCCAGCTACAATGCAGAAGTGTCAGCTCAGTCTCGTTAATAACAGGATAGAAGAATTTTGCGTAATCAATCTAACTGTGGGAATCAATATTTTGAGTAATATAAACAATATTTTTCAAACACAACATGGTTGCTAGAGTATTTAAAAAATGATGCTCTCATGTATTTCTAGTACGAAATATTCATTTCTTATAAGTATGCATCTCTCTTCGATACAGTCTTTTGACTTATTTTGATTTCTCACAGACCATGGTCAACAGAATCATGAAATGAAGTGATAAACACATTTTTCTTGAAGAAACAGATACAAAGGTTTGCCTCTCCATCAGCAAGATGCTCATAAGGTCCTCTGATATCTTTCAGAATATTTACATGAGGACATAAATAGAATCACTGAGAAGCCCGAATAAATTTTTACATAATTTAATGAAAAATTGAACAACGAAAATGCGCAGCAGCATTGGTCCAGATATTTGAAGATTATTAACTTCAAGATTGTAAATAATTTTGTCAGTTATTCAAAGTATATGTTGGAGTGTAAATACTGTACCCACTCCTCGGAATTAATATATCTTTAAAGATTTTCTTACTTCACATAATTATATAGAGTGCCGTGAAAGATGAACATGAGTTGTTTTTCAAACTTCGGATTATCAAACATCGATTTTATGGTTACCAATGAAGGTTGCACAGGATGGTGCAGGTTAGATATAAGGTTTTGTTCATTTTCATGTTAGCCTTTATTGTGAGATTTTCCCTGGACACTATACAAAACCTCAACACGTGTTTTGCTATACAATAGCTTGCTCAAGTGTTTTTATACTGACTAAATTCTATTAGATTGTTTCAAAAGTTTTGTCCGTTTTAATTTCATGTGTTTTTGTAGCTCCATATCTTAATAAATATTCATTTTACAGTATCATTGTATATGTTGATTGATACAGAATTTGTTACTCCTTACATTGATGCTGTTCATTTTTTCCAAATTTTAATTATTTTGCCTGTGTAGTTAGCAAATAACTACCGATAACTTCTTCAAAAGAAATATATTTAAGAAGTTTTGACAACTATCTATAGTAATTTCTGACAAATCAATCACACACATTGTTTTTTATATTTTGTTTCTTCTAAACACTTTATACTAGACGCTAATAACTGTGATGATGTGATACCACATTATTCCCCGCTGATTGAGACAGTAGATGTGTTGAATGAGGAATTTAACTTTCTTTCCAGAGTGGGTGGTGTAGGACCTTTCTGTAGAAACTTTTTCCATTTCGTCTTCATTTTCAGTAGTAAGATTTTGACGGCCAATCTTGTTGATATCTAGTTCATCCTGATGATTCTCTATAAAAGCTGGTTTGACTCTTCCTATGGATATATATTTTTCCTTATTAAAACCATGAAATATTTGTCATTTCACTTTAAAACTTTGTATGGTCCAGAATATGACTGTTGCAAAGACTTTTGACTGCATCTATTTTAACAAAGACATGTTGGTAATTCTTTATATATACATATTTTCCTGTTGCTGTGATCAGAACCTTGTTTTGTTTTCATTTCATTTATTTTCTTCTTGGGACTGTTTAAAAATTCTTCGTGATTAGGGTTGAAACTTGCATTCCATTTACCATCTCAGCGCTACTGATACCACCTAAATCTTCTTTCGGTGTAACTGGTATACCAAAAAGAATTGTTGATAGATCCTCGAATAACTTTCCAGAATGGCATTTGGGAGCAGCTTTCATAGTTCTGCGGAACCTTTCAATCATTCCATTAGAGTTTGGATGGTATGGTATAGTTCTCAAGCGATTGAAACTCATTATTTTGGAAAATTCAGATAATAAGGGACTCTCGAACTGTCTTTCTTGATCTGTGGTTATTCCAGTTGTGGTTAACCATTTGAAGGTGGCAAAGGTCCGACGATATCAATATTGATGTATTGAAACCTTGAGTTTGAGATATTGTACTTGACGACAGGAGTAACCACATGTTTATTCACTTTGAATTTTTGACAGGGGAGACAGTTTTGACCCATTCTCGAAGATCTTTTTCAATTCTAGGCCAAATATATTTACTTTTAATGAGTTTTGTAGGTGATTTGAATATGTCTTTCCTTAAAATTTTTGGAACATATGGTCTAATATGATGAGTAGAAACATCACAATAGATCTTACTGTCACTTCCAGGCATTTGATTTTTTTTAGTTGGAAAGATGTTTTTCCTGACAAAAGTTTCTGAAATCCATCATCTTGTTCCTGTTCTTTTTTCCATTTTGCTAAAGTCCATAAAATTCTATAGAGTTATGTCCGAAACTCGTGATAAGGCGTCAGCAACAATATTTTTGGATCCAGAAATATGACTAATGAAATTCAGGTATCGGGTTTGTCTGAGAAGTAGTTTCTGGTTTTTTATTGAATGCAAACATCAAAGGTGATCCGAATGGGGACACCTAATGCATCATAATGTACAAGATAGAAATCGTAATACACAGAAATTTACTCCATCATACGAGTACGAGATAGAAACGTACAGCGGCATAATGTACAGTTTCATAACGTAATCCATCATAATATACTTCATCATAACGTACTCCGTCATAACGCTAACGC
>WOGM01001271.1:0-10250 GCA_015342125.1 Leptinotarsa haldemani | reverse complement strand
GATTTGGTGTTGGGAAAAAACTCCAGTAATATTCATTACTACACCAAAGGTTCCAAACAGTGCATCATAAGTACACTTTTGTAATTTATGTCCTGAAGGTTTTTACGAATGCTGGAATATGTGAAATTATTCGGGTGTACTTCAGAGATCGACGT
The DNA here is from genome assembly GCA_015342125.1 of Leptinotarsa haldemani. Classification (NCBI taxonomy): domain Eukaryota; kingdom Metazoa; phylum Arthropoda; class Insecta; order Coleoptera; family Chrysomelidae; genus Leptinotarsa; species Leptinotarsa haldemani. The sequence continues at coordinate 10,095 of WOGM01001271.1, read as the reverse complement.
GAAGAACAGTTTCTTTGGGTTGCTGTGGCGAAGTTATCACTAAAAAAAACAGTGTTTTCACAATAATGGCAGATGAGACCACATATTTGTCTGTTAAAGAACAAATTTGCATAAGATATTGCAACATCAAGGAATTGAAGAAGATTTTATCAAGTTTGTGGATGTGGTGGATATCAGTGGTGAACATTTAGCTCATACAATTTTACAAGAACTAGGAAAGATTGGCTTTGATTTAGCTAATTACCGAGGAAAATCTTTTGATTCAGCCTCTTGCAATCTACAGCCGCTGTGCCAACCGTAGATCAAACTTGGTTATAAGCAAAGTTTGTTCTCTTGGTAGCATCACAAATTCCATGAGAGTTGTATCCTCCCTGGAAATTTTTTCCATGACTCCACTGTAAGATTGAAAGTTTTGGAAGACAAGCCAGGAAAACATGGTTTAAAAAAACTGTGTGATACAAGATGGATTGAAAGACACGAAGCTGTGTGACGTTCATAGAACATCTTTTTGCACTCCCTACTGTCCTCGAAGTCATTGCTAGGTTACTGGCAGGTAGAGGCAGTAATGCATTTGCTTTCCTGCACTCTATTCTGTCGTCAGAGTTTTCAATTAGTGTAGTAGTGTTGGCTGAGGTTCTTGAAGTAACTTTACCCTTAACTTGCAAACTCTAAGCAAAATACATAAATGTGCCGCAAACTCCGCAACTTATAGCAGCTACAATACAAAGCATACAGGAAACATGAAACAACAGCTGTGATACCTTCAAGGAGCTGGCGGCTAATTTGGCGAAAGAAATAGTCACAGTAATTTAAATGCCTAGGACAATAGTTTGACGAAAAACCCAATCAAATGTACAAATATACTCACCAGAGGTCTATTATCGCATGTCAGTGTAAATCCCGTTTCTTGATTTCATTATAAATGAACTAACCTCAAACTGCAACACCTGTTAACACCCGATATAAATGATGCCAACATTAGTGATATTCTTCGAGGGGCAATCAAATATCAAGAAGATTTGCCATACTTTTTGGGCTTGAAAGGTGAGTTGCAAATTGGGAAGCAGATGTGGAAATCAAATCCCGAAAATAAGTTGTCTAGACACCCGACGCAAGCTTACAAGTTTGCCGATTCTCTCCCAAACATCAATATATTACTGCAGCTATCGTGCACTCTTCCTGTGGCTACCAGTACAGCAGAGAGAACTTTTTCAGCATTGCGTCGTTCAAAAACATATCTACACAATACGATGACTGAAGGGAGACTAAATGGTTTGGCTTACCTCCTTTCCATATTTTTTTGGAGAGAGAGGCTAAATGGACTGCATATAGACTACTGTACATTGCCAATTGCACAAATCATTTTAATGCAGAGTGCAACAGACTGTTGGTTGACACTGTAAGTCACAGCATTCTGAAAATGACCTCTGACTTTATGCCTCCAACTGCTAATTACGAACTGCCTTATGAAGTACTGTTCGCGAGTAGAGGACTGGATCCTCAGGGAGAAGGAAATATTAAGAGCAGATAGTTGTTGGTTCACAGATGAATCAAAAACACCTTCAGGTTCTGGTGCGGGTGTTTTCAGTCGCAAACCCAGGACAGAGATATCGACCTGGCTAGGAGCATATGCGACAATATTTCAAGCGGACATTCACGCTATTGAATTGTGGGCTGAGAGATTGGAGGAATCCAACCTCATTCACAAGTCAATAAAAATATTTTCGGACAATCAAGTGGCGTTGAAAGCCCTTGGATCCTATCGAGCAATTTCTAAATTGGTGGCAAATTGCCAAAAACGACTCTCCTCGATAGGAAAACTCAACAGATTGTGTCTGGTTTGGATTCTTGGCCATACTGGCCTGGAAGGCAATGAGGCTGCTGATTCCCTTGCGAAGAAGGGTGCTACAAGCAGCTTCATCAGACCAGAAACCTGTCATTGGCATCGCTTTAGCCTTTGCTAAACAAACATTGAATACCTGGAATTCCTGGCAGAATATTTCAGGATTGGTTCACTTCAAGACGTTTATTTACCCTTCGAAGCTTGATACCACACAGTTGTTCGACTACAGTAGGGATGAACTACGATGTCTAACAGGCCTTCTCACAGGTCACTGTCATTTGAATCATCATATGCAGAGAGTCGGAATGTCGGAAGACAGTGTATGTAGTCTGTTTGGAAAATGATAAAAGAGCAGAGCACATACTTTGTGCCTGCCCTGCTGGGGACCGAATCAGGTTTTTAGAGTTCGGCAAAGCCGTACTCTTACCATCTGACCTGAAAGACCACCCATAATACAAACTAATCGGCTTCGTTGAGGAGCTGCGTTCATTTGGTCGAGTGTTAATAGGTGTGAGCCACAATAAACCCTTGCTGGTTGCGGTGGAGGATCGAATAGACCTTCCCACTTCGGACCTGACCTAACCTAACGTGAATGGTTTGGCTTTACTGCACGTACACCAGAATATTTCCAATACAATCAAAGCTGAAGAAGTCTTGGACGTATGCATAAGGGAGCACAAGCGGAAATTATCTCCGAAGGTGTTATAAAAAATTCACATATCAAAAATATTATGTTTATATTATAAAATATTATTATGTTCGACCAATAATATATTTGATTACTAAAATGTCATTATAATCTACTTTTCAGTTCATTATGCTTGTACTTGAACAGCCATTCACTTAATGCTAATGATGGTAAGGGTTATTTTCAAAATACATATGTTCCTTGTTGTTACTAATAGATGAATGAAAACTTAGCAATGTTTTTTTTAATGTGTGTTCCTGAGTGCATCAATAGAACACCTCCAAAGACTCAGTGCTTTGTGGAGGGGTTAAGTATCCCATACTCTGAGTTGTAAACTGCCCCACTCCCGAAAATGATTTTCTGAATCCGCAACTGGTTGCCGTCATATAATAATATCCTGTCTCGATTCATGCTGAATATATATTTATAAATATGTTTTGGCTTATCCTTCAATTTCTGCTTCATATAGATCAAGAACTCTTGTTAATAGTGCTACGTAATGTTTTTATATGAGCTATATTTTTCAGTGAATTCAAAAATTCATATGGAAATTCTGATGTTAGACCCACAGTAATTCAAATGGAAACATTCCCCATTTCTACCTTGATGGAAAAGTCTGATTAACCATGAAGAAGATCATTAAGGATATCAAAGAGGTATTTGATTTTTCAAAAACTTTCTTTGTTGAAACCTGGCGCAATATCCCGCAGTTGACTGTATCTGTCAAAAGTGTAGTCTCATAGTTCAGTTTGATACAAACTGAAGAATTTTTAATATTGATGTTGTTATATGCAGGTCTATATCAGAGGATGATAACCTTATATAGTCTTAAGTATAAATGAATGTTGAACAATTCGAAATACGAAAATACAAAATATAATAGTTTTTCATTTTATTTTTCATAAGATGACTAAATTTTTTCCATTGGATTTAGAGGAATCTAACACATTTACACGACTTTTCGAAGAGGGATTTCTATCAACTGATATTACCAAAGCCAATGTTATTGCTGGTGTAACCACCGTTTCCATCATTTAACCGCTATTTTTTTTCAATATGATCAGCATTATAAAACTGGCTTTGTAAATTTTTACTGAAATAAAAATTTTCTAGAATGTTGGAAAGTAAAATAGGTTTTGAAATGAAATCTTGGTGACCGCTTGAAATAATAGGAAATTAGGATGTTTATGATTATCTCAGAGTTTTTTTATTGTTTTTTCGGAAAAAACAAGAAAAAATTAACTCTGTGTAGCACTATTAATAGGATCTCTTGATCTTTATGGAGTAGAAATTGAAATATACGCAAAAACATATATTTATTCCCCAGAGAATATGTACATACTTAAACCTATCCATTTCATAGGAACAATAAACTAAAAAAATTCGATAGATTATTTGTCAAATTTAGGTGTGTCAAGTTAACAAGAGGATAATCAGTAATATATTTCCTAGAGGTGGAGGTGGAGTTTTGCTTGATCCATATAAATCCTTCCCAAAGAATAGAGATTAGAACCCCGACTGTGTAAACGTAGTCTAAGGTGCATTTGGTAAATACTTTCAAAAGCTTTATTGAAAAAATTGGCAAAAACACTGCAAAGGAAAATTATTTGTTTACATTGGCCATAGTCCCGATGTTGAAAATATGACTGACGCTTCTTTTTTGATGAAATTGAATTTTATAAAATAATTGAAACGTTTCGCCCATCCTGCGACCCTACTATGGTGGCAATTGCACCACTAATCCATGAACCTCATTAGTAAAATTGTCACCCTTTGCTGTGTACTTCAATAACAACCCACATACACTTAGTTTTACCGGATTATCGACTGAAAACAACACACAAAACAACACCGACTGGAAATTGAATATTACGTACATCTGCTGCAGAATCGATGGGAACGTATCCAATTGGCTCACATTCCTGCATAACATGAAATTCCGCCGAACATCCTCACGTACACTTATTTCCAAGGAAAATTTTCCTGCAATTGATCCACTTGAACGATTTCGGCCTGAGGCCCTGTGCGCGCACTCACGGGTTCTCGGTAACTGCCTTTTGCAAGGTTGATTCCGGATTGAATCGTAATTCTTGGGGGTGGATATCGACGTTGCCACGGTCTCGCGACGCAGGAGTAGCAGGAGAGGGTTTTTATTCCTGCTGAAATTTCGGTTGATACAAGGAAACGCGAAGAATGGAAATTTTCTGATACCAGATTTTTATGGAGGGACGATGTAAATGGCGGAGAAAATTATATTGAGCACTGTGGATCCCAGTCTCACAATTTTTCTCTCAGGCAGTACGGTCAATAAGTCTTCACGCATGCATCATCAAATTATGCATCAGAAATGAGTCGATAGAGTAAAAAAGATGCAACGACGCGACGTGGGTACTGCTCGGAACATCGTAACTCTTCAATGAAGAGTGGCTTTCATTTATATTCACTGAAAAGTAACCCTGTGTTATGATTTTGGGTCAATTTCATAAAATTCTTCAGCACTGTATCAATTATTCTGCACATTATACTTTATATTCCATATTCCACAATCCCCGATATCTGATAATTTGATTATTTCAGTGAGCGGAATATTGGACATTTCCAATTTGGGGTTGAAATTTATAATTACTATACCAAACCCGTTTTCAATTCTTTCTCAATGAGACTATTACAGTGGTTTGTTATCGTTTTTTGTCAAAATATATTCGAAATGTTCAATGAATAGTTTCCTTCGAACGAATAACATTGCCTTTGATTTTGGATCATTGATTTGGAAACGATTTTTCGTTTCGTGCGTTGTGGTTGCTCATCGTGTGTCGACCTAACATTGGTGTACACCCTGATATGAAATTTGTCGTTATTAAATAACACGGTATTGTCAAACACCGCAATGAGGATATTGTGGTTCATTCCATTGAAAACTTTCCTATAATCAATCAGAACAATTGTTCAAAGTTCATGAAACGGTTTTATTCAACTTGCCTGTTCCTTTGTTTATTTATTTTTTTGTATAATTGTAAATCCAAGATGGCCGCAGCTACAAAATAGCGGATTTCATATTGTTTCACAACTACCTCAGTATGGGTATCAAATGAGAAGGCTTGATTGGTATACAGAACAACAGTACAGTTTAGAAAAGATGCAAATTCAAGATGGCTGCAGCTACAAAATGGCGGGTTACATAATTTTTCACAATTACCCCAATATGTGTATCAAATGACAAGGCTCGACCAGTAGAATGGTACTACACTTTGAAAAAGATGCAAATGCAAGATGGCCAAAGCTACAAAATGGCGGAATACATATTTTTACACGACTATCCCAATATGGGCATCGAATGACAGAGCTTGACCAGTAGAATGGTACTACATTTTGGAAAAGATGCAAATTCAAGATGGCCGCAGCTACAAAATGGCGGATTACAGATTGTTTCACAACTACCTCAATATGGGTATCAACTGAGAGGGCCTGACTAGCATACAGAACAGCACTACACTTTAGAAAAGATGCAAATTCAATATGGCTGCAGCTACAAAATGGCGGGTTACATATTTTTTCACAATTACCCCAATATGTGTATTAAATGACAAGGCTCGACCAGTAGAATGGTACTACACTTCGAAAAAGATGCAAATGCAAGATGGCCACAGTTACAAAATGGCGGATTACATATTTTTACACAACTAACCCAATATGGGTATCGAATGACAGAGCTTGACCAGTAGAATGTTACTACATTTTGGAAAAGATGCAAATTCAAGATGGCCGCAGCTTCAAAATGGCGGATTACATATTTTTCCACAACTACACCAATATAGGTATCAAATGACAGGGCGTGACCATTAGAATAGTACTACACTTTGAAAAAGATGCAAATCCAAGATGGCCACAGCTACAAAGTGGCGGATTCAGTATGAGAAGAATTGAGTAACTGAAAACTTGAAAACAAATCAAGTACAAAAAAATTACAAAATAGTAATGATGTACATAATATACTATAAACTAAAAAATAATTTGGAAGGTCCTAGGTAGTAGTTATCACACCACTTTCCTTAGCGATCTACGCTATTGATCAGATGAAAAAATAATAACACATCATTATCATCTTTTTTCTAATATAAGCGTCCAACACAAAAAATGTTTTACTTATTTTATTTGAATATATGTGTAGCTATGATAATGAAGAAAGAGCCTGCTTCTCAAGGAGAATTTCAGGTATAGCCAGATCAACCATAATTTTTTCATTACTACATTTTTGAAACCTTCAACAATTAATAAAGGATGCTCATCTACTGAAAATCACTCTTATATTTGTTCTGAATTAGATTTTATAGGAATGGACTTTACTTCAACTATGTTCCATTGCTCAGTTCAAATAATACAGTTATAAAATTCAGATGAAAATAATATCCTGTGATAATATCAAGTATACACTTCGAGTAACTTCAATGATCGTATGCATTCCACAGTCATCAAATCATATCATGTAAACTAACCCGATGAAACAATTATTTATTAATGGTAACGATGTTATTCAAATTAATCGAGCAAAACAATACCACCTTTTGTGATTCAAATGATCGGTCACTTTAGAACAGAAGTCGTTCAACTCTAGTAAAAACCACTTCTCACGAACGGGCTTGTTCTGACAGATTTCAACAAAGCTTCCATCAACATCAAACGTTTTTTGGTTACGTAATAAATGCGTTGAGAACACCCTTAATCTGCGTTAGCAATTAATCTAATTTTGATTTTGCGTCTAGTAGACGTTTGTCAGCGTTAACCGGGAATCCCATTCGCGTTTGGATAAAGGACAATTTCTACAGGCTCTAGAAACATGCTGTGTTTTACAACAGTGATTCATTTTAGCTGATAACCGAATATAGAGTAAATTGAGACGAGAATTTTCAGTGTTTTATAAATAATAGGGAAAATAGATTTTTATGTAATATTGTAAATAAATTAGTTTTTCATTATATAGAATATAGGACAACTCACATGAAACTCGAACACGGAATATATTCGGTAGTTTCCCACATTTTTTGGTGTCAACAAGAATAGTTATGCTAAACCAGCCCAAGTAAATAGAGACCCTTCTTTATTATTATTATCATCAATATATAGTATGAACACGCTTGAGGCAGCTTCCGCATAGTGAAACGAGTGTTGCAGTTTTGTATACTGTCAAAAATCTCACGATACATACTTGAATGAATATAATGTATTATATAGTGTATTGAAATTGGAGTAGTTTTGATATAAAAAAAAGTATTTTCATAAAGTAAGCCATTTTGAAGATATTTACGATTCCAAGAAATATTTTTTCGAAAATTTGAAACATATGCTGACGAAAATGGATTCAGAATTTGTACAGAAGATTTTTGACATAAATTGGTCAATAATTTTGGTAAAACTTTTTCTGAAAATACATCGTTGAAAGTCAAAAATTATTTTTCTCTTCAGATTTTTTGAATATTTGCGACGCTGCAAAATATAAGATGAAGATTCAGATACAACTTATGAAAACATTTACTGGTAGTAAATTCAAATTTAATCAATTATCACCAAAATACAACGGAAATCTTTTCGAAATCATCTTCTCTAGCCCGAATACAAGCATCCACTCATCTGACTACCTCTTTTGTAACTTAGGGAGTTCTTCTATCGAGAGAATTGCATGCGACAATAATTTTATTTTGAAGATCAACATTTTCGATGAATCCTCCACAGACCCTATTGTTCAAATAACCTCACAAGGAGAAGTTCAATTAGGTAATGTCGGGTGATCTAGCTAGTCATTCTAGTGGTCTTCGTTTCCCAATCTACTCATTAGAAAAAGTTATATGCAAATTTCCTTCGATGATTCTATATATTGTTGTGAACATTACCAATTATTATGTCGTATTACCATTGGAATTCGCTTTCAATAACTCATCATTTACTGTTCAAATATGGTCCTATTGGATATCCACTGATAAAATCGCACCAAACATTCATCCCAATACTCATTGTTTCCATCTGTTTTATACCCAAAGTAGATTTACTTGCGACCAGTGAGCTTATCAGCGACCAGTAAGCTTATTTATCTTAATTTTTTTGTGAAAACCACCACAAGAATATTTTTTAATATATTTGCGTTCTGATCATGCAGGCCAGAAAATTTTACTAGAAAAAGATCGTATTTCAGGGTCCTTTCGTTCCACTTTATGGATGTGTTTTGCTTTATAAGAATGAAGTTTGTACTTTCTCAATACTCAACTGTAAGGTTTTTTGAAATTTCACCGTTGACTTTTATTCTAGCATATTTTCGGGTCATTATCAACTTTTTGAAAAACCAGAGCTGTGTTGTAATCAGTAGTGGTGGTCTTTTTTCTTTCCCACTTTGGATTTTGAATGTATCATATTTCTAAAAATGTTCACACAATCTTAGGGACTCTTTCATCAGGATAACGCTGGGCTTAAACTATTTGTACTATCAAGGCATCTTTCTTACGCTTTTCAAAAATCAACAACATGCCAAGTTTTTCTTTTCGTGCATTGAACGCTAGTTTCCAGCATCCCAATACATACAGTGGAGTGAAATTGAGAAGCCTCTAGTTTGTAACACTATCAGAGCATCTCTAGTAATTTTTGAAGGTTACGTTACTTAAGGAGAAGAGCTGAAGCATGGATAATGGAAGGTGGTTGCCCCTTTCAACCAACTACTCCAAATTATTCTAATTCATATTCACGTAAGTCAGTTTTTTCAAATCAATGGCTTAATTAATGATTCAATTTAATTTTTCCACTAATGAATCAACCATGCATACAAATGCGAAAATCATATGCTGGACGAACCAAGTCAAGAAATCAAATTTGCCTCGAAATGAATGAGGATTGTAAAAAAATCATAAACTACACCGGAAACCATTTGTTCTTCACAAACTTCATTATTGAAAACTTCACGATAAGTGTCGCTATCACAATAGCTTTTTCGTAGTGTATAACATACTCACTGTATGTTACTGTACTCAAAATATGTTATTCACCACGAAAAAGCTACTGTGATAGCAAAATTTGTCGTGAAATTTTCGAAAGTAAGTTTGTGAAGATCATATCGTTTCCGGTGTAGTTTGTGACATTGCTGTTTTAATCTATTTAAATCTGTTTTCGCGTTAATCAGATGTCGCCTCCTTACGAACGACAACTCTCAGAAGTTGAGAAACTTGTGCGAACTAATGACTAACGAGGTCTTACCTTTTAACGTGTGATTCCTAACACGGATCTATGGATCTTCATCAAGTAAAGGCTGAGTCAATCAGAAGATTGAAAAAATAGTTTTCATTTCACGGAAAAGCAGTGGCATATACAATATTTTTCCAAAAATATCTGGTCTACATTCCTATATGGACGTCACTGGTTAAAATCTCTAACTATCGTCTACATCAATGAATGTCGGTTGATTATCAAGAAGTGTGTACTAAATTTCATATGCATACCTACACTGCAAAAATGAATCTTGTGAAATCACATAATATTACGTTGGCCTTTTTGTAACCAACGTAAAATCATGTGATATCACAGGGAT
>WOGM01001270.1:0-10254 GCA_015342125.1 Leptinotarsa haldemani | reverse complement strand
CTGATAGGCGTCAGTCCATTAAACCTACTGTGTAGGTATATCGAGACTGGCTTGAACGTATAAAGTTCAGTTCTATAGATTCCCTATTTTGGTGTTTTCAATTCCATCAATTTGATTTGGGGAAATTGAAACAAAGCATAAGGCGTAAAACTAATTTTCCAAAATTTTATAAAAAGGTGATAGAGCTAGGTTAAGAAGAAGTACCTAGTATTACTGAAGATGACTTGCAGAAAAGGATTGAAAGTAATTTTAGTTGAAAAATACTATATGGAGATTGGACACTTCCATATTATTGGTGGAAATGAATTCATTATTGATTTAAATAATCGTAATAGTGAAACAAAGAATATGGAAGAGGAAGTATCAGAAGCTTTCGAAGAAAGTTATTGAAGTGTTTTTGAAGCGATCGATTGTATATACCTATACATATACCTTACCTAACTGAATCAAAGAGGAACTGTTGGAAGGTAGGTTGCACTATATCGTTTACTTGAACTATACATTAATCCTATTAAAAGCGCCTATGAAAACGATTGATGAAGCTATTGCATAGCGTAACACGTGTTACGGTTTTGTGAATGGTTTAGTGGAAGTCTGACAATGAAGTGTTATTTGAATAAATCTGAATGAAGTTTTTTATGAACAAGTATTATTTAAAGAAAAACAAGAAATTATCTTTTCCAGCATTTATTGATCAAGAATAACGTAAATGGTCAAATGAACAAAATAATAAGTGAAATTACTGTAGATGTGATGGGCTGAAACTCCAGTAATATACGGATATGGTTCACAATAAGAATTTTTTTTCAATTTTGGCAATTCATTTTATGACAATCGACAAATTCAATTCTGTGTGGGAAAATCACATGTATTTCAATTCATCATTATCAATAATTAATTACCTGTATAGAATATTCGTTGATTTTATCATCACTAAATTCAACATTTCTTGAGATTTTTCATTTTCCAGATGCTTGCAACAGCTTTTAAATTTTGACAAATCAAACCAAGAAAAGACGAAAATTGTATAAAGTGAATCATTTATTACTATTTTTCAGTTTTTCAACTATTTCAATTCATGTTGATTTCTGTATTAGATTTCATTTCTGGTGTTGTATATATTTATATTCCAACACATTTTGAATGTTTATTATAGTTTCACACATTTCACATTTGAAGTTGTAGCACAGTTTATTGACGCAAGATTGAAATTTTCTATGAAGTGGATGTTAGAAGTTTAATTGTTCATTTCGATCAGTTGTTTGGAGATAAAAATATACCAGGTTAATATATATTTCTTTGAGTACGAATGTTAATACTACTGCAATTGTGAGTTTTCGGAAATATCCAAATTGGTTCCATTACAGGGCCAATTCGACTCACATCCATAGATGATTCGAACAGGAGCTCTGATTACGTCTGAGTGGAGTCAATTTAATTTCCAGTGAAAGGTTCAGCCAAGATCAATTGAAATTCATTAGTCCAATATTCGTTGCTATATTATACAATGAATGTCCGAATTGTACTCATTGGCATTCCAAGTTGATGGCGTAAGAATATTCATGAGATATCCATTAGATGTCATTTGTTCATCAGAGGGCATCAAAAGATATCATAGGTTAAGTTAGTGGTATATGGATATACATGTGATATCCAATATACTTCTCTATCCATCAAGGGTATTCATTGGATATCCTTGAAGATTATTTTGTGTATCCATTGGACATCCATGTGTTTACAGAATATTCAATGATATTCATATACTTTCATAAAAGAAATTTCCAAAGAAGTGTTGTTTATTGCAGATTCCATCTGGTGTTTGGTTAGTTTTCGGGTTTTGCCGTGGTCTTCTTTTGTTAAAATATCCAAACGTTTCGACTGCAATGGCAACAGTCATCTTCAGTGGCATGGTCGAAGTACTCTTCTCAATGTGTCAACTGAAACTCANTTACATTGAAAATAGTTATTTGTCCGTAATGAAACTACTAGGTTATGCATAAATCATGTATGAATATTTTGATAAGGTCAATCGAATTCTTTTTTCACATGTCAAAATATTTTATAGGGCCTCTTCGCCAATAGCGGATAATATAGATGCAAGTGTTGTACACATCCTGTGAATTTTTGAATTCTTAATGAAAAAAGTGACCAACAATGACAATGGATCTGTTTACAACAAACTGCATATTTTCTAAAGGTTTTGAGTGATTATTCATGTTCAATTGTTGAGAAAATTAGTATAGACACCATAATGAGATCTGACGATCGTTGATTTCATGTAGGTATTTTCAGGCGTGAGAAATAAAGTAACGGATTTTGTGCACATTTGATCTTGAAGAAGGTCATGCCAGTTTCTATGCAATACCTTTATAATGAATATGGTAAACATTTCACACGGAGTGAAATTAGGGAAGGAAAGTTGGTGTATTTATGAATGAGTTAATTTATCTCCTACTTTCATTATATCATCAAAAATTATTCTATCACCTTGTTATGAGTGATTAGAGGATCCGTTGATTTATTTGCAAACTGTTTAACTAATCCCAGATTATTTATTTGCGAAGTTTTTGACGCAATATCTCAGAAGTGGTGTAGTCAGGAACGGATTCAGCATTTAGTTCTGGGGATCGTAACCACAAGCAATTCCAGTTGATGGAGACATTGAAAAATGATAATTGAACCAGACTGTGCTCAGAGCACCTTGAGCCAAAGTGTTCAATTCGGAATATATTTGTTTGGAAGATTCCCTAATTTTTTGTATCGAGATGTAGTAGTAGAAAGCCAAAAACTTTCTTTCCCAAAAAACAACAAATTTCTTGTCATTCAATTTCTCCATTTGTTTATGAACTATTTCTTAACAAATGAAATGAAATATTGCAACCGAGATTACTTACTGTTACTTATTCACCCTCATTTCTTATATATTAAGGAAGAGAAAGATTCTTGAGCCTCATCTTCCTGTTCAAGATGATAACTGTTAAAAATGATGATTTGTGTTGGGATAGAATCTCCAGTGGTATTCATTACTACACCAAAGGTTCTAAACAGTGCATCACAAGAATATAAGAAGTGTACCAGACTAAAAAATAAATCTTCATTAGTATGAAGAGCATTTAGGATGTAACTCAGGACCGTCTTCTGTAAGTCACAACTTCAAAGGAGGTCATCAAAGGAGGTAGACTATCAACAATATTCATACTAAACTAATATACTCGTATATCCATACAAAATTTGAGGTTTCGTTATCAGTCAATAATACTTATATAATGTCACAAAGTACGGCCTTCTGCTGATTATAACACACAACACTCAACTACTCTAATTTACGATTCAGAAATTCAACACAGGCACAAATTTCCAACCCCAACAGTAATCGATATTCTGCAAATAGTTATATTCATTGGGTTATTCGGTTTTCATACCTTCTTGCTGACAAATCGATAACTGATAGTTTCGAACAACCCATTCTCATTTGATATTCACCAACCACAATTCCAACTCACTACTGCGGATATATATTTAATTTGTGAACTTCATGAATTTGCTGCAACGAAATAAACTGAAAATCTAACTTTGGCGAAGCAAACTAGGTTTAAGTGATTAAATTTGCATGAAATGGTCGTTTATCCAAAAGAGAATTTCACGGGGTTTATGCCCGTTTATAAATCAGTATTAATCTTATCGCAATATTTTCATCATAATCGTCCAATTTATTACCGTCTAACAAGAAATATAGTTGAATGAAAGGAATTCAGATGACGTGCTGAAAGGCATATTTTGAAAATATTCAGAGAGATTTGGGTGTGATGAAGTTAATGCTTGGATATTTCGAAAATGTCACAAATTGGTTTTTTTTAGAAATTTTATTATATATTCGTAAATATTGAATAAAGTTGCTTCTTTGTTTAGTTATTTTCTCAATTTTCGAACGTATTTGTTTCAATTTTATCGCACGTCTCTTGATATGCGAATCTCAGATCAAAAGTCGGTCCCTGATGCTGAACCAAACTGAGTCTACTTCATTCATAACTGTATTATTATCAAGGAATCTGGAAAGCTGAAAAGATGTAAAGCGACAAATAGAGATGAGGTTGATGAAGAGAAGATTAAATTTAACCACACTTTTCAAATTTGAAAAAATGTTGATTTAAAAATATATTTTTGTGTTTATATCAGCAAGGATATGCCATGGCATCGATATAGCGTTCTTTAGGGATTAAATTTTCATAATAGCAACAAAAACACGTCGGATATGCCTTTCTAACGAACAAACTAAAGCGAGTAGCGTATAAAAATGAGACATCAACGGCGTTTACCGTCACCACTGGTGTACCTCAAGGGACTATTTTGGGTCCAATATTTTATGCAATTTATACTGCACAGCTCGTAAAGTCATCAATTTGTTGCAAATATCATCCATATGCAGACGACACGCAGCTGTACTTTTCCTTTCACCTATCATATACTGTAGCAACAGAATATTCCCTCAACTATGATCTGCAAAAACTTTTTGAAATATCAAATGAACATTTATTGAAAATCAATCTAAGAAATCCATGGCTATACTTTTGATAATGATAGAATCAGAGAAGAATTGCAGGCATCTTTGATCATTAGTATGGCTAATGAGATTATTTCTTTCAGAACATCCGTTAGAAATCTGGGCTTGATGATGGACAATAAACTCAAATTCACGAAGCAAGTCATGTCTAAGTTGAGAATTGCTAATTTGAAAATTACCCCCAGAGAAAATTTCGAAATCAAAGCACAAAGAAAGAACTATGTTATTCAATTGTTCTTTCACACATGAACTTCTGTGATAGTATGGGCAGTGTTCAGATAATAGAGATTCTGGACGCATTCAGAAATACAAAATTCTTGTTTGAGGTTGATATTTGGTATAAGGCGAAGACAGAGAATGTCGCATAAACTGTAGGAAATAAACTGGATGAATATGTATAATCGAAGACTACTTCATACAACCTGTTTCTTCTATGAAATTTTAGAATACCAAGAACCTCCTATTTACAAAAAAAATCATATATTGAAGCCATGTTCATAATGTCAATATTCCTAGAGGAGGAATTATTACTATACCCTACCATAAGAAAGATATATTCAAACGTTCCTTCACATACTGCACGGCAAATCTTCTGAATGATTAAAATAATAAAATAAATAATAAAAGAGAAACTATCTCAACATTGATATATTTAGTATTCAAATGGCAGTTTCCATAATATTCGAAATATAATAATCTTAGTCGATTACCATTTACTTAGATATATGCATTTTCCCTCTGGGCCTCAACATCACCTGATCGTATCAGAAAACTGACAATAGGCCAATTAATCTGTATATTACAAAATATGTGTATTATCATACATACGTATCTACTAAAAGTAGATACGTTTTATTAGTTATTAGCAGGCCTTCAACCTACTGCAGTACAAATTGTGACTAATGAGGTTTGTTTCTTTTGAGAAACCATTCCGAATAACAATGAAATCAATTATATAAAATATATCACTAGACCGGATACCTCCAGATGCCTAGACCATTTCCTTGTAAATACAAATATCATACACGACCGTAAAAAGAGCTTATCTTTCAAGATAAAATAAGCGACCACCGACCAATTGCTTCGACAATAGATATGGGCGACAGAGTTGCCAACGAAATACCCAAAAATGAAAAAGTTGTACATCAATTACAAAAGGTTGCAATCAGCGCTACAAACTGTAATATAAACCAACATCTATAAACAAAATGACTCACTCAAAATGTGAATTCTTCATCAACAGACTGAAAGATCATGTGAACAAAAATACCTAAAATCAAATTGATGAATAATGAAGAAATCAGAAAAAAATTGAAAACATTAGGGTTGTTAACATCAATAAGGGAAAAAATTATCTCTATAAACTATTAATTGAAAACCCCAACGATCAACAACTTAAAGAAATATACGATGATTACAAACGCAACTTGAATAAACTTAAAAAACTGGCAAATAAACAATATATTCAAAACGAAATCAATAAAAATACTAACAAATCAAGAGGGCTTTGGGATAATATAAATGAAATCTGCAATGAATCTCGTCCCAAAACAAAAAAAAACTGAGGTTGTATTGAATAATAGTGATATAACAAAAAATAAACAGATAATTTCTAATGAAACAGTTGAATTGAACGAAAATATGTACTTATATCCCACAAACACTGAAGAAGTTTCGCAAAATCCAAAAACTAAAACTGAAATAAAG
The DNA here is from genome assembly GCA_015342125.1 of Leptinotarsa haldemani. Classification (NCBI taxonomy): domain Eukaryota; kingdom Metazoa; phylum Arthropoda; class Insecta; order Coleoptera; family Chrysomelidae; genus Leptinotarsa; species Leptinotarsa haldemani. The sequence continues at coordinate 3,986 of WOGM01001270.1, read as the reverse complement.
TCCTGGGCACGATGGTTTTACTACAGAAATGTTGAAGCAAATAGCAGATTTTATAACAGTCCCTCTTACCCACATAATTAATAGTTGCTTCGAAAACGGACCCTTTTCAAACATTTTAAAAATGACACACTTCATGAAAAAACATAATATTCTGTCCCAACAACAGCATGGCTTCAGAGAAGTAAAAACGACACTTTCGTGCTTATAATCACATGATCCATCAATCATTTTATGCACTTGGCTGCATCATACAGATGATGAACCAAAAGCCCGAAACACGTAATGTATAAACACATTTGTTACTTCGACATATTCTGCGTGAAAAACTCAAAAAACCGTTAAAATTTCGAGACATTCAAAAAGAGTGGCGATAATGAATCCGATATTTGCCCCTGGCCTCAGGTGATATTTTTATTGTTTATGATTTGTGAAATATCGAACAAAACGGCCAAAAATAACATCTTGTGAGTTCTAGACGTCATCTCACTGACATACTCACCTAGGTAAAAATCTAGGGGATCCATTGAAAACCTTTGCGTTACGAATCGCGCTAGGCCATGAAACTGTGTCACATCTGGTCGTTAGGACTATTCCGAGCCGTTCCGCAAAATTCTGATTAGTTTTGCTCCGTGAATTTCTTACGATAGTCTTTACTTGCATCTGTCTATAACGAATTACCGCTTTTATTTCCTTTCTTGCTTTCGAATTTTTAGTAGGATTCGTTCACGGTGTTCTAGCAAAATTCACCTTGAGAGGTATTAGTGACACACGTTAGCTTTTATGGTAGTTTTCAATCCAATGAAGTTTGTTGTTTCTTGCACTTGATGGGATAAGGAGAAGATTATAAAGCTCATGATATCTGAATCAAATCGAAAGATCTATATTCAAATAGGCATTAACGGTGTTTTTTTGAAAATAAATTCAAATAAACGCAAGATTTACTGAAAGAGGCTATGCTCATTATGAATTCCCATTTAATTCTAATATTTCATTTTGAGATATGTACTTTTTTCATTTGTTGGTGATTGACAATGCTTCATGATGCATTTCATTAGTTTGGACTTCCATTGTCTGATATTATATAAAATGATTTGACATCCCTGAAAAAACTAGTAGGAGGAAGCATTAAAGAAAAGGCTGAAAATAACAATTATATTGAACAAAGAAAACCCTGAAATGCAAAAACGGTGAAATAAAATACACGTTAAAAAAGAACAATTGAACAAAAAATTTAAAATTAAAAATCAAGAGATTCCAAGCCAAGTTACTTCACGACGTTTCGATTCTTAGTATTTACAATCGTCTTCGAGTAATAACTGGACCAATTCCTTCGAAAAGTGACTATTTATGGGTCATTCGAGTACTTTCACTTATCTCCGCTTTCCTCTTTCACCAGTTCAGCGAGGGATGACCGTTTGACGGGAATTGGCCATTTTTCGCTTGATCATGGGTTTCCATATGTTGCGTATCTTTACGCTAGCTTGGCTGACTATATGGTTGGACAACATGTATGCGGCTTCTTTGAATTTCCTCCTAAACCAATGTTCCTTTCTGAGTATTATCTCAGCTTGGGACCACTAGATGTTATGTTGTTGGGTTTATACATGGCCTGCTATTCCTGATTTGCTGGTTTTCCCTCGCTGTGTTTTTGGTGGCCTGGTTTTTGTGAGGCTTCAACAAATAGTGTTTTCGGATCAGAAGCAGGTTTTGATATTATACTTGGACCTAATTTTTCTTATCCTTTCCGAATTGCCATTCTCAGACGTATTGGTGAAGAAAACCGACACTGAGTGGGATACATCTGTATATCGAAAACCCACTCAAACGGGACATCATCTGAGCAACGAATCAAACCACAATCAAAAGAGTGAAAGATGAATCATCAAGACTCTTCTAGATCGTTCTTTCGGGAAGGTCTCCAGAAGGAACAAGACAACATCAAAAATGATCTTCAACGGAATGGCAACTCCAAAGCGATGGCGGAACAGACTGAAAGACAGCAGGAGCCTCGCAAGGAAGAAAAGCCGTCACACCCAGTGCTTGTACTTCCTTACAGCAGAAGATTATCAGAAAGGAAAAGAAGTATTGGGTACAAGTACAACATCAGAACCTGTTTTAGATACGGAAACACTATCCGTAGCAGCCTCGCGAAAACCAGGTCACCAAACGCGGACTGCGATTCCAAGAATTGCATTCACCAGATACCCTGTGAGTGCGGGAAATCCTATATCCGTGAAACTAAGAAGCCACTGACAGTTCGGATTGCCAAGCACAAGAAACACACAAAGCGAGGGGAAACAGCAAATCAGGAATAGCAGAGCATGTTTGGACCCATCAACATAATATCGAGTGTTCGCAAGCTGAGATCATAAAAAGGAGGAACATTGGTTTAGGAGGAAATTTAAAGAAGCCGCATACATGTAGTCCAACGATGTATTCAGCCAAGCTAGGGTAGAGATACGCACCATATGGAAACCCATAATCAAGCTTTGATAAACGGTCATCTCCCGCTAAACCGGTGAGGCGAAAAAATGAAAGCGGAGATAAGTGAAAGTACTTGAATAGTCCATAAATAGTCATTCTCGGAGGAGACGATTGTGGATACCAACAATCGAAACGTCGTGAAGTAACTTGGCGTGGAATATTTTAATTTTTAATTTTTGTTATTTTGTTTGATATTTTTATTTTAATGTGTATTTTATTTCATTGTTGTTTCATTTCAGGCTTTTTTTGCTAAATAAACTTATTATTTTCAGCAATTTTCTTCAATTCTTCTTTTTATTGGTTCTATCAGGGACTTCAAATCATTTTATTTGATATCAGATAATGGAAATCCAATCTGATGAAATACTTTCCTGCAATTCAATAATTCTCAATTCCATTCATAACCACACAAAGATGCGTGGAAGCCATGGAAATTCAATAGGGCTGAGTGGAAGAACAGTTCAGTTGTTGAATTTATCCAGGAACTGAACTAAACTTCGCCCTTTATTTTAAAAAATTTCTGTTGATGTAATTCCTCAATCTAGCTTTTTTATATTTTTCTGAAACAATAAAGACAATCATCATTATTATTATCAATTAAAACCAGAAATGTATACCCCTAAATTAGCAACTCGATTTATGTAGGTCTCCACTTTTGGATTTATGAGTTTACCAACTCCTATATTCTTCAGTGTTGAATTTTAAAATTGGCACCCTGGTTAGTTCAACTACGTCTCCTTCCGTGTTACCTGAAAACTCCCAATATAACCAAGTTTTCAAACTTCACATTTCAGTTTTATACTTGATTATGTGGTTAAACCCGAAACCGTTTGTAAAAATAAAATTTACAGGGGTAATTAGACAAAAGTGTTTTTATTAATTTCTTCGAATTAAAATATGAATACATTTTTTAATCGTTTTGAAGAACACAAATAATGATTTGTAGAAGAAACATTTTTTCCGAAGTGATTATTGAAAGTATGTGAATTGAACAAAGTATTATCAACACTTGAAATTTTTTTCGATCATCATTTTTTTATTACAACATATTTGAAAAAAAATAACTAGTGAATTTCTGTATTTGTTCGTAAACAATTTGTTTTACAAATGACGTAGAAAATCATGACTGCGATTAATTACTTCCATTAGTCAATAAAAAAAACCTTGAAATCGAAGCTCAAAAACAGAAATGAGCTCTCATTTCTTTGATATACATAAAATTTCTCATTTGAAAAATTATAATAAACAAAATAAAAAACTTTTAAAAACTTTCATACCATAACATTTATCACATGTAAGTTCCACGAAGCGATGTTTTTCAGGTTCATAATTGGAAAAAAGCAATTTATTTCCAACAGGAGTGGGTACTCCTGACTGGGTAGTCACAGGAAATGCTACTATTACAAAGTATACAGTGTGTCCAAGATAAGGATCCTAAGCATGGGAATCTCAGTACCTGTTGGAGATACAGCTTAGGTTGAATTAGGAAAAAGTTGTGTTCT
>WOGM01001269.1:0-10252 GCA_015342125.1 Leptinotarsa haldemani | reverse complement strand
AAGTACGTACTAGTAATATTAGTTATTTTGTTATTAGTTTATTATTAGTACCTATGTATTATGTATTACCAGTTAAATAGTAAAATAAATACATATACTGATAAATTAACTGTGGATTATTTCATTTACGTTGCGTTACGTGGCTTTTGTGTGGGTATCTCGCTGTTTATTCCAAAATTAACAAAGTAGCTCAACACATTGAGGAGTTTGGCGACCACTGATCTAAGGCATCGTCAGCTGTAGCTGACGTGCAAAAGCCCTCATATGGGAAGATCATATGCGGGTATCAAAGTGGGAATCTTGCACCTTGATTATACGACTACCACATCAAAGGCTAATCAGTAAGAATCTCTTCAGGGGACTATTTTGTCGGCTATAGAGTTTATTCCGAATGATGGGCCACAGGTACAATTTCAGAGTTGGGTTTTTCGACCTGGATGGTTACCAATCGTCTGTGAGGATCAGGTTAGCGCCGACTGGCTTGCGGATGTAGGTAATACCCTGCAACCGTGAAAGGGCGCTTTTCTGAAATGCGACACAGGGGACCAACTTTCAAGGCCACGCATCTGTGTTGCACCAGAGGCAGATCTGGGGAATCAGGAGGCGGTCATTTCAAACCTCCAAAAAAGGTTTGGAAATGAGAAAACAAACTTACTGAACCTAATAAGTGCCGGCAAGGACTCGGTTAGTAGAAAATCAGAGGCCATCACAATGGAAGAGAAGCTTCATAAGTACTTCGTGACGCTAGCAGACCTTAGCCGGAAGAGAAACCTGGAACCTTCCCTGCTTGACCGATTAGAAACAATCGAATGCAAATCGGACAGAATATCCAGCGCAAAAATAGAGGCCAACCTACCAGCGCAAAGCTACGCCCAGGCAGCCAAACCAAAGGCGAAGCCGAAAATAAGAGTCCCCAACCTAAAACCAGTGCAGATCAATGATAACCAAGCCATAATGATCTACCCTAAAAAAGATCAGACGAAAATCCAAAGTGGCGAGGACGTCATCAGAACTTTGGAAAAGCAACCCCCAGAAGACCTGGGAATCACTCTTCAAAAGATGATACCAGCCAAGAGCGGGGTGGAGCTAATAACCTCCAATCTTGACTTAAATGAAAAACGCCTCGAAGAATTGGGGCTCGAAGCCAAGAAAATCACAAAACTAAAACCAAGAATGGCAGTACTGGGGGTCCATTAGGACCTCTCGAGTGAAAGAATAAGCGAAAACATGACTACCTAGAGATCCCAGTAAATGACCCAGAGGAGGTCAAAGCCTTATATAAATACGGGGACAGGAGTAGCGACTCTTGCACATGGGTAATAAAAGTGAGCCAGCAATAAGGAACAAAATAGTGGAAAAAGGGAAGGTACTAATATGGTGGCAGATATACAATGTAAGAGATCAGCTACAACTGTCAGAGATACGAACACTTCGCAAGAGACTGCAAAAGCTCAGCTGCCTGCGGCATATGCGCACTAGATCACGAGACCAAGGCTCCAAATGCATAAACTGCGGAAGAGCAAAACTAGAAAACCTAAGGAGGCTTCAGGGTCAAATTCACAACACCGACTATGGACACTAGGCCAAGTAAAAAGCTCGGACAGCTCAAATTGCAAAGAAAAGAGAGAAGACCACAGAACTGGCACGAAACTAACAGCACTCCCAGAGGACCCCCCGGAGATCATCACGGCGCTAAAAGGAAACCTTCGAAGGATTTTGCAGATTCGTCAGGACCGCTACCATTGGCAGGCAACGGACCCTGGAACTCAGCCAATTAGACTTAATTTAAACTCAATTTTACTACTACTACTGTAAGATAGGTTATTTAATTCTCTGTGAGCCCACAGAGGCAAGCTTAGAAATGTAACATTTAGGTACGGTAGCCAAAGTCATCAGCAGGTTTTGGGAGGTAGACCGAAAAGGTAAAAAACTCCCTCAGAAATGGCTCAATAGCCCAATCGTCATTGGTAAATTCCCAATAAACAAGTATTAAAGGTGAACAAAGTCACCGAGGACAAATAACCTCACGTTGAATCCAAGACGTCTGTCTATTTCAGAGACAGGGGTTGGTTGGCGGGAACCTCTTACCCTCTCCCCCTTTTTTTCACCGCCGACCAGGTCCTCACTAGATTGAGGAAAATGAACCATGGTCTGTCAACTTTGGAGTGAACTATTTTTCACAGGAAAAAGTCAGGCCCCGCTCAAAAATGGAACTTCGCTTTTGACGAAGGATTCATGCCCGTGCTGGCTAGGATGGGTTTCAGACCACATTTTGGTTTTGGGCAGGTCTTACTCCGCGTTAAAACCCGTCAGAGTAAATTAAGCGAAGCTGAGTGGAAATCTACGTATGTGGAGGAGTTCAAGCAAATCTCCACCCAAACATAGGGGTAAACCAGCAGCTCACACCCATCCCAAGGCTGGGAAAACAGTTGGTTCTCAGGAGACGAAGACGGCTAACGTCTCGTCGAGAAAACCAGGGAAAAAGCTGGGTCGTAGATCCAGGACAGAGATACCAACCTACCTAGGAAACTATGCGACTATATTCCAAGCAGAAATTTACGCTATTGAACTGTGTGCGGTGAGATGGGAAGAATCCAACCTCATACACAAGTCAATAATATAAATAATATAAATATCCAATGTCTCTCAAATAAGATCAATTTAATTGAATCGGTGATCAGTGATCAGTGAACACTGGATGAGTAAGATTAGTATTGAGAGCACTATGATAACAATTTTAGTTTAGTGTGTTGTTACTGCCGTATTAATCGATCTCACGGTGGAGTTGCGATCTTCTACAAAAACGAAATTATATTTCTACTTAGACCGCTTATAGCGATCAATGATTTATCTCTTGAAATGGTAATTGGATACTCGGCAGTTGCTTTTCATAATAAATATTGCACAATTAGCATATATCGGCCTCCCATCAATGACTCTCTGAGGTTTTATCCATTGCAATACTTTGGCGATCTAAATATAGATCAATCTATTAATAATTTGGTCTCGAAATTATTGAAAGATCTCTTCAGTTCTTACGAGATGACGTCTCTGATAAATGAAAATACAAGAACATTCTCAACAGTGAATTATGAAAGTTCTTCTGCTGTTGATTATGTTGTGTCAAATACACCTGGATTAATTGAAACCACTAATCTCGACCCGGGTCTCTCTGATCACCACGGACAAATCGCTATCTGTCGCTTGTTCTCAGTTCTCAATCCAGTAACGAATGTAGAAAAATATTCTCACAGAAAAATTGATCAGAACTCCAGAAACGAGTTCAGATATTTAATTGAAACGATGTTGATATCATATTTGATAACTACATGAATGATTTTCTTTGGTGTTTCAATTGCTCGTTTCCTAAAAAAACTACAAAGTTTCTATGAAAAGTGAAAAAATCTAATTTTCACAAGAACTAAACCAAATGAGGGAAAGGTTAATGGATTTGGATTGGTTACGCAAGAGGACAGATCGTGGGCGTACAAGCAGAACAAACAGAAGTCCACTTTTTTCGAAAATGAAGAATGTATCACAGTTTCTCGCGTAGTACAGATAGTGAACAGACGTAAATTGGGAGAATTGTTAATAATTTATTTAGAATAATCATATTCGTGTAATAAAAAGTGCTAATTGTTATCTCGGTCAGTTTTTGTTGGAAAACTACATCAGTTTGTTATCAGCTGCCACTGAATAGTGGACAGATTTTTCAAACAGGGTCGCACTCAGGAGGAAGTGATGCTAGATATTCCATTGAATCAAACTAAAACATGAATAACATCGACATGGCGAGTACTTCTGACTACAGGGGTACTCAAAACGATATACATAGTCAAGAAAACTCATCAAATTCCCCAAACCAGTCTTATTCCAAAGTAGTTCAAACGTTCAAATATCCATCAAAGGAACAAGCCATCATATTTGCTGCTATTGAAGGAATGAAAATTCAGGAATATATAATCGCTCTTGGAACCAAAGTTCAACCTAAGAATATTATTTTCTCATCTAAAATTTCGAATAATCGAGTTTGCATCTACCTCTCCAGCCAGACAATCGTGGATACATTTCTTAATGAAGGAGGAGAAATTGAAGTCAACTGTCAAATCCTGAAAGCACGCCGCTTAATTACACCATCTACTCGATTAATACTTTCTAACGTAAGTCCAACAATACCTCACAACATTATAGAACAGAGCCTCAGAGATCTAGGATTAACCCTAATATCACCCATGACATTTCTTCGCATTGGAATATCCCAACCTGAATATTCCCATATATTGAGTTTCCGCAGACAAGTCTTCATACAACCTGCTCTGAATAATTCTTTTCATCTTCCCGAATCATTTATCTTATCATATGATAACACCCCTTACCGTATCTACCTTACTGATGAAAATCCCATCTGCTACAAATGTAAGAAAAATGGCCATATCGCTGCTAATTGTCAAGAAACTGTTACCGAGACTATTGTAGATATTGTTCATGAATCACTCGAAAATCCAGCCCCTCAAACCCAAGAAACTTCTTCAAATATTACTGATCCTTTGGTCAACATTGTCCAAGAAAAAACAGTTGAAATTTCAGCCCGACAAAATGAAGAGATTCCCATTATAATAAATACCAACGCGCAAAAAAGAACACATTCAGAGATCAGTCCACCGATACTAAATACTGAAGAAATGGAGCCTCCCTTTGTTATTCCCAGTTCACAGACTAAGAAGAAAACGAAGACAACACAGGCCGAAATACACACCAAATCTGTTGAGACCCTGATTGCCCCAGCCAAACAACTTTTTGAAGATGAGCCATCAAAATATCCCCTCGACTACAGCCAAATTGTGAGTTTTCTAGAGGATTCGTTTGGTTCATCAGACCCCCTCAGCGTGGCCCGCAGGTATACGGAGGAAATTCACATGCTCCTAGGTATACTCACTAAAATATATCCGGCTCTTACTGAACGTAGCATCAAATCAAGAATCACAAAACTGAAAAGGAAAATAATTAAACAGCTTCAAGGAGAACTCGAAACTGGCTCTAACATCTCAGTATCCGGAAGCGAAAGTGACATATCTCTAGATACATTTTAGTATCTCAAATACCATAAAAACTACTCAACATCATTCATATTGCAATGGAATATAAACGGGGTATTTTCCCATCTGGAAATGCTCCAAGTGTTAATAAATGAAGAGGAACCCCCAGTTATATGTCTTCAGGAAACCAATTTCACTGAAAAATGTAGATACAATTTGAAACACTATAACTCCGTTCACAAAACTAGAAACGATCAACTCCGAGCGGCAGGAGGAGTAACAATATACACCAAAAAATCTCTCGAAGCAGAAGAAGTTCAACTTTCAACTGTCTTCGAAGCTGTAGCTGTTTTAATGGAAATCCCACAAAGAATGTGCATATGTAACATCTACATTCCACCAGATACAGAATTCAATATCAATGATTTGTACAATCTCACTCAACAATTACCAAAGCCTTACGTTATCTTGGGAGATTTTAACGCTCATAATACAATATGGGGCTGTACATCAACTAATCGCAGAGGCAGCAAACTTGAGACGTTCATCAATGCATCGAATCTTGTACTTCTGAACTCTGGTGAAATAACCAGATTTAATATCGCTACTGGCAACCACTCCGCTCTCGATTTGGCATTTTGTCACCCCAACCTTTCCTGCAAATTATCTTGGACTGTTTTATCGGACCCGTACGGTAGTGATCATTTTCCTATTATACTCAGAGCGGATGTACAAGATTCACCGTCTACATTCCGTCCTAGTTGGCGGCTTAGAAATGTTAGCGACAACGACTGGACACGTTATGGAAACCTTATGGAGGAAAAAATTACAAATGTGTTTCCTAATCCGATACAAGACATTAATCTGCTTGTTGATGAATTTTCTGGAAGTATTCGTGAATCAGCATTCATAGCTATTGGAAAAACAACCCAGTTTACGCACCATAAACCTGTTCCGTGGTGGAATGAAGAATGCCAAAAAGCAACCAAAGAAAGCAAAACGGCTTTCAATAAATTGAAAAGACACCCCTCTACTGAGAATAAGATAGAATACAATAGACTCAGAGCCCGCCAAAGGTATATAATTAAACAGAGCAAACGTACTTCATGGGCACAATACGTCTCAACTTTGAATCATTCCACACCAATGTCTGAGGTATGGCAGAAAATAAACCGCATTAAAGGATCGAGAAGTCATATAGGTATTTCATCTCTGATTGAAAATGGAAATAGTATTACGAATAGTCAGGAAATTGTCAACTTGTTAGCTGACAACTTTCGAAAACAATCAAGTAATGCGAATTATGATCCTGACTTTTTAGAAATGAAAGAAAATATTGAGACACACCCATTAAATATCAAGTCTCAGGCGGAGAACCCCTTGAATTATGATATAACGATGGATGAATTGGAAGATGCCTTATCCAAAGTCAACAACTCCAGCCCCGGGCCTGACGATATACCTTATATATTCCTTGTTAAACTTCCCCCAATAGGAAAGCGATATCTTCTAAGAGTATACAATGAAATATTTCACTCACAGAGAATGCCTACCAATTGGTTGGAAGCAATTGTACTACCCATTAAAAAGCCGAACAGACCACATACAGATAAACAGTCCTATAGGCCCATCTCTCTAACATGTACCATGTGCAAACTTCTGGAAAAAATACTGAATGCCAGACTAAAGTACTATCTGGAACAAAATAACCTGATCATTCCGCAGCAAAGTGGTTTTCGAATGTATCGTTCGACCACAGATAACTTAGTAAATCTACAGTCAGATATCCATGAAGCCTTCGCCAATAGAGAAAGCCTTATTGCAGTCTTCTTCGATATAAATAGAGCCTTCGAAACTGTATGGAGACGAAAAGTTCTCAATCAACTTAATCAATGGGGAATACAAGGAAATATGCTTGCTTTCATATCTAATTTTCTGTCGAATAGATCTTTTTCGGTTAGAGTTGATGGTAAAGCATCTGAAACCATGACTCAAGAAAATGGCACTCCTCAAGGATCGGCACTCAGTGCGACTCTTTTCCTTATAGCCATCAATGATATTTTAGATGATATCAAAAAGCCAGTGAGGGGTAATCTGTATGCAGATGATTTAGTTATATATTCAACAGGAAAGAATGTGATCACAATATGTACTCAATTACAGAATGCACTAAGAAAACTTCAATCGTGGTCGGAACGGACAGGACTTAAGTTCTCGACTACCAAAACAAAATGTATTATATTTTCAAAGAAAACGGCAGATAGTTTACCCTTTCTTGAATTGAATAATCAACAATTGGAATTTGTAGATGAAATTAAATTTCTGGGTGTCACTTTTGATAGTAAACTGAAATGGGACACTCACATCAAAAATATTAAGAAGTCCTGCCAAAGTGGCCTAAATCTAATGAAAGTATTAGCCAACCACACATGGGGAGCCGATAGTACTACCTTGCTACGGGTTTATCGAGCATTAATCAGAACCAAACTGGATTACGGATCCATTGTTTACTCTACGGCGAGAATATCTCTTTTGAAGTCCCTAGATGTTATCCAGAATACGGCCATAAGAATTGCTATAGGGGCGTTCTGTACCAGTCCTGTGGAAAGTTTACTTGTTGAGGCGGGAGAACCACCTCTCGAACTTCGTCGACTCAACCTCACCCTAAGATATGCAGCAAAAATATCAGCAAATAAAAATAATCCTAGCTATCACAATACATTTTCTAATCGCTTCAGTGAAACATTTGAGTATTACCGTAATTCACAACTTCCTCTTTACGCCAGGATTTCCAAAATACCGAATAACCCAATACTAAGTCATAACATTCTTCCTCTGAACATAAAGATACCTCCTCCATGGACAATAGCCCTTCCTGATTGCAATACCATCCTGACCCATTATCCCAAAAATGATTTTTCTGCAATGAACGTAAGAAGAGTTTTTTCTGAAGTGGCCTCCAAGTATGCGAACTACTCCCACATATACACGGATGCATCTAAAACCAGTGAAGGTGTAGGGGCTGCAGTGATCACAGATCATGCAGGCTACAGTTATCGACTACCATCAGAAGCTAGTATATATACGGGAGAACTATTCGCCATAGCCAAAGCTCTTGCACACTGCAGGAAACATGGAAAAGATGCCGTCGTCTTCACCGATTCACTGAGTGCTATACAAGGTATACAACAAATATATCCTAGAAATTCCCTCCTTATGTGTATCAAACTAGAACTGGGAAAACTAACTGAAATGGGAAAACGTATTAAAATTGTTTGGGTTCCTTCACACGTAGGAATAGTCGGTAACGAAACTGCGGACACACTAGCTAGAGAGATTAGCTCAAACCCACACAGTCTATCAACCCGCTGTGTACCACATGAAGATTTGATCCACAAAATTCGACAATTAACACTGAATACATGGAGGGAAAGATGGCAAGCTCTGGAGAATAACAAGCTCAAAACAATCAATCCTGGCTTAAACTTTCAAAATTACTTATCACTCTCTCGAAAACATCAGACAATTCTAACCCGTCTCAGAATTGGCCACACAAGGTATACCCACCAGCATCTACTGAAGAAAGAAAACCCCAAAAGATGTATTTCCTGTGATGAAGAATTAGATGTGAAACATATCATCAGGGTGTGTCCTGACTACAGAGAGGAGAGATTGTCAACACGACTACCTGAAGAACTCAGTGATGCCTTGAATCCAGATAAATTCGAGAATTTACTAAAGTATCTCATATCTATAAATATTGTACATTTATTATGATTGTAATTGTGATTCAAATTGTAGTACACCGCTAATAACCTTTGTAGTTGATGCGGTTATATTAAATAAAAAAAAAAAATATTTTCCTTACTCACACCCAGCCCCGAGCTGAGCTACTTTTTGGTAAGTAATTACACAAATATCAAGGTAGGTTATAAGAGGTATAGAGAGAACGTTGTTAAAGGGGGTATCAACTCGTGTGTAGGTGTGGATGGAAGTTGCACTATTTGGATGCTGGAGAGAGGTATACTATACTTGGTACAATTCCAGTCAAATGGAGTACCTTTGAAATATTCTCTCTCCGATGGAACTAATCATTGGTTATGTCAGGGGCAATCAAGTTTGCTGCCACAAATACACTTGCTGTTTCGGTTTCACTCTACTGCTTCTGAGAAGACCCAAAAGTGGTCTTCCATTAGAGTTTGCATCCCAAATCTTTCGTTGCATGGATATACTTCCCCCGACAATAGGGATGCAGTATTATTTTGGGTTTGGAATGGTACTGGATGAAACCTAGATGGATAGAGCCAGTGATGTTATCAGAAGTACGTATATACTCCTCTGCGTGGTCTCTGACCATGAGAGAGCAGGAATCGGATCATTTTCTAAGTAGATACTCGATCCACCGAGGTCACCACAGCTTTGTCTTCCAGATGGAACTCAGAAGTCACTTCTCTCACGACTACAAAAGGATGGTTTGAAGGTGATTGATAATGTTTTATGATAAATTTCATCAGTTCAGACTTTCATTGTCTTCCATTGTGTTCCTCCAAGAAGAATTGAAAAATTGAAACATTTAAAAATGAATAGCTGAAAATAACTGTTTGAAAAAACCTGAAATGAAATACTAGTGAAAGAAAATACAAGTAAAAATTGAGTAATTGAACAAAAAATTAAAATAAAAAGTTGAGAGATTCCAAGCCAAGTTATCGCACCATTTCGATTGTTAGTATCCACAATCGTCTTCGACGATTGTGCTCGAGTGTGAAAGTACTCGAATGGCTCATTCAAGTACTTTCTTGCTATCTCCGCTTTACTTTTTCCCTTTCCCTTCACCGGTTTAGTGGGAGATGACCTTTTGGCGGAAGTTGGCCATTTTTCGCTTGAATATGGGTTTCCACATGTTGCGTATCTCTACACTACCTTGGCTAAATATATCGTTGGACAACATGTATGCGGCTTCTTTGAATTTCCTCCTAAACCAATGTTTCTCCCTGTGTATGATCTCAGCTTGAGACCACCCGATTTTAGATTGATGGGCCAAAGATGCTCTGCTATTTCTGATTCTGTTCCACCTTCGCTTTGGAGTAGCCATTCCGTTGAAGATCATTTTTGACGATGTCTAGTTCCTTCTCGAGACCTTCCTTCGTATTGCAAAGCCCAAAAGCACGGTATAATAGAGTCTTGATGATTTCTCTTTTGGTCGATTGATGGTGGTT
>WOGM01001268.1:0-10250 GCA_015342125.1 Leptinotarsa haldemani | reverse complement strand
TTTGGTTTATTGCATTTTGGTGTTCAAGTCTTGCGTAGAATGTTCACGATCTCAATACTAATTTTCTCCGCTACCTCATACGGTACACGTCGTTGAATGCCGAGAAGTACCACCTCTCGCTAGCAGACATTTCATCTTGATATTCAACCCATCCATTTTAATTTTATTTTATTTGTTGTTTCGTAGATTTCGAATCATAACAGAACCATATTAGACAATGGAGGTCCTAACTAATAAAATTCACCATATGAAACATTGTCAACCACTTTCAAATATACTAGGATGCTATTTCCGGAACTGTTGTTTCCAACTGAGGGACGAATTTTTCACGCAAGGCGAAGGATTGCCAATGAGATAGAAGGACCGCGAAAATATATGTATGCTGCACAGAATCTGTATTATGAATGCAACCCAATCATCCCCATTCTACCAAGATAGAATTCGTTATAATTCGAATCGATTGTGCATTCAGGCACTGCAACAGAAAGTATTGATTGTCTTGACAAGAGATCTTCAGAATAATGGTTACTCAAAAAATCTGGTGAACCAGACTTTGGCTGGTTCACAATAAGAGCCCGGCTCATCAGTAGACTGTTGTAGAGGTTAGGAAGAATTGGATGTAAGTACAACATCAGAATCTGCTGCAGATCCTGGAACACCTTTCATAATATTCTCAGAAAAAACAAGTCACCAAACATGGAGAGTAACTCCAAAAATTGCCTTTGTGTTGATCTTCTTTGTAACTTATAATTTGATGAAATATTAGCTCAATTTTGAAAAAAAAAGTTTCCTCGTCAGTATAGCAGAATTTCTATTCTACCGGAAAAAGTTATTGGCCTAGAAGCTTACAGATTTTTGTACGATTTCCGAAACCTGAAAGATGGATTTGACAAAAAAATTCACAGCCTCGTCACGAAATCTTTGATTTTATTCTATCAAATACTCTTCATCGAATAACTTTTACCTCTGTAATACGGCAATCATCTGAACATATTAAACATATCAAAATGATACATTTGTATTCATAGAATATATTTCATTCTGTTTTATTCGTTACCCAAATAATAAAAACCAAGAACATTACTTTTATAAATACAGTTTATTTTTACACGCTTTATTACACTCTTTATATTAGCTTCATCTATATGTATATGAAGTTTTACCGGTTGCTATCGTAAGCAGGTGTTGCCGGTTGAACAAATAAATCGTTGTGTATAGGGTACTGTAACGTTGCCGGTTTTTAAATTTAGCGTGAACTACTCGACGAAAATTGGAAGCGCGAAAATGATATAATAATAATAATGAATCAGATTTAGGACAAAATATGACAACTCAACCTGCGATCCGTCATTGTATACGAGGTGTCTCAAAATACATCATTGAAAAAAACATGGCCCCGAAGTATACAGGGTGCGTCAAAATACATCATTTAAGGAAAATTATTACAGATTAATGAGGCTGTATTGTTTCAAAGTGCGATCCGTCAATGTTACAGGGTATCTCAAAATACATCATTGAAAACAAACATGGCGTCGAAGTGTACAGGGTGCGTCAAAATATATTTAAGAAAAAAACATGTCGATTCAACAGAAGTCTGACATTCCAACATGTCAAAAGGGCGCTACGTCTCGTATTTTTGTTAACCAAGTTGGCATCATCAGGAGAAGGAGGAGATGTCACTAAAGGTGTCGAAAAATTACATATTGTGGAGTTAACATTCGAAAATGGAAAAAGTGAAGTATTCGATAGTTTTACAAACGTTTCGACCGTTTTGCGTACCAACATTTTTCGTGCGACTGTTTTTCGTGCGTTTTCGACCGTTTTTTCGTGCGTTTTCGACCGTTTCCGTACGTTTTCGATTGTTTTTTCGTGCGTTTTCGATCGTTTTTCGTGCGACTGTTTTGCGTGCGTTTTCGATCGTTTGCGTGCGTTTATTCGTTATCGTTTCATCGTTATTGTCGTGATTGTTTTTCGAGTTTCAATATGACATTCATTCATTACTTAACGCGTTTCGCTAACCAAGTAACCATCATCAGAAAATCTAAAGTCCATGATTTGTCGTATGAAGGTTCTTTTGCGAATTTTCAGACTTCTGAACGGAACGTTATGGAACACTCAGCCTAACTTCTGGTACAGAGTGGTTTCGGTTAGCCAATCAGAATGGAGGAATCAAATATCAGTAGAATGATTGTTTTAGATGAAATTGAACTGGAGAATGGAGAATTATGGAATATTAAAACTCTGAAAGTGACGTAGTCAGCGTGGGAGGTGGTGGCATGTGTGAGGATTTGTGGAAATTATTGAGTAATTACAAAAAATGATAGCGCAACTGTCAGAAGGGCACTAAGTTGTATATTCACTAACAATGATCAGATCGCCGTGTACAGCACGTCAAATGAAAGGATAAGGAATGCAGAATTCATCGACAAAGAAAAAGCAAAGATGACGCAACATGTCAGAAAGGCACTAAGCCAAATATTTGTTAATGATAGTTGAATTTCAACGTGCAGCACATCAAATGAAAGGGGAACGAATACAGCGTGTACCGACAGAGAAAAAACAAAGATGGCGTAACAAATATAATATCCAACGCCTAATGTGAAATAGCATAGGAAGAATTGCAAATTCAACAAAAATCATTGAACAAACTTGGAATTGAAAAAATGTTGGGTTATGAACAATTATAAGTTTATTCCAATTGCAGAAGCTTCATTCAAAACACAGAATGTATTGACAAAGAGAATGAAAAAAGCATTATATACTGAAACATAGGATATATTTGGATTCCTTGAGATGAGAAGGTTTCGAATTCATCAAAAAACGACCACTTTCGGTTTTCACTTCCGGTCGTCCGATTTCGATGATTTCGAAATCAATAGATTCATTTACATGCCATGAAACATAATCAATCATTTTTCGAAGTCAAAAGGGCCTTATAAACTATTTTCATTATACTAGCAGCAACAGACCGATGTGGGTACTCATGTCAAACGATTCCATTTGTAGATTATGGATAGTATAATATACAGCGTCTAATGTGCAATAGCATAAGAAGAATTACACATTCAAAAAAAATATTTGAACAGACTTGAAATTAAAAGTTGTTGGGTTATGAACAACTACGAGTGTAATCCAGTCGCAGAAGTTCGTTTCAAAACCGCAAAATTTGTTGGCAAAAAAATGTAAAAATCATCGTATACTGAAACATATGGTATTTTTGTATTCTTTGAGGTGAGAAGGTGTCGAATCTGTCAAAAACAGGTCACTTCCGTTTTTTACTTCTGGTCGTCCGATTCCGATGATTTTGACATCAATGGATTCGTTTAGATGTCAAAAAACATAGTTAATCATTTTACGAAGCCAAAAGGACCTCATTACCTATTTCCGTTAAATTAGCTGCAACAGTCTGATGCGGATACTCATTTCAAATGATTACATTTGCTGATTATGAAAAATATAATATCAAACGTCAAATGTGGAATAACAAAAGAAGAATTGCAAATATTAAGAAAAAACACATTGAAAAAACTTTAATTAGGTTACGAACAACTATAAGTGGAGTTCAATAACAGCAGTTTTAATCATAAGTAAACCAGAAGGGGCCTTAATGTTTTGAAGGTGAGGGGTTCAAATTCACAAGACACGTTTTCACTATCACACTGTCATCACTGAACTGGCTAGGTTAGCATGAAGTTGTGTATAGTTGATGGTGGGGTGAAGATCAGAAGTAGATAATAAACTACTTCGCGCCTAAAGATTATCAGCGAAATGTCCAATAAAGTATATGACTACGGTCGATCTGTCATTGATTATCTGACACGTTTAAAAGTACATGGAGTGTTCCTTTATGATATTACAATTGTCATGTATTCACTTGGTTCCCAAAAACATCCATATCTAGTACAGGAGTATTCCACATTACATTACCATTGTCATTTATTTAATTCCTAAAATCATTTATATCTATTACAAGAGTTTTATATACCTACAAGGATGGCCGCATGAATAAAAATCTAGAGGAATCTGGTCACTTGAATCACAGCGAAAAAAACTTGCATTTTTTCAAGACCCCCTTTTTTTTAAATAACCATATGATTTGCAATGTAACGTGTCATGAAAAAATGTGTAGAAATAAGCGCATTTTCATCTCATCACGAGTCAGTATGAAGAAATAACCGTTCACAGATATTGGGAATTTTTATTTGGTCGAACATTTGAAATTTAATTAATCAAAAAACCTTTTCTGTGAAAAACAGAGATTATTCACTTAGGATATTGGTAAAAATGAGAAATCAGTCTACTTCAGTTGAATCGTAATGATTCGTAATAGCGCAACCACGTGAAGGAGCAATATTTTACCTTTCGAGTAGATAAAAATTGCTCGTATAACATTTACTTGTGGTCTTGGAGATTTAAGACTTAATAACCATCGAAGGGGTTGATGGTCTGTGGATAAGGTTACATGCGATCCTTCTATGTAACCTCTAAATTTATCCAAGGCCCACACAACAGCAAGAGCCTCACGCTCTGTCGTTGAATAGTTTTGCTCTGCCTTTGTCAAGAGTCGACTAGCATATTCTACTGGGTGTTCTTCAGCTCCTTCTCCTTGAACTAATACCGCGCCTAAAGCGTACGAACTGGCATCGGTTCTGATGAAGAACGGTTTTGTGTCATCTGCCTGCTGTAATACAGGAGCTGTAGTTAAAGAACTTTTCAAAGTTTCAAATGATTTTTGATGTCTCTCTGTCCAGGCCCAAGTAACATTTTTCCTAGTCAGTTCACTAAGGGGACGAGATATCTCAGCAAAGTTTTCTATAAACCTGCGATACCAGGAGCAGGCTTGCAGGAATGATTGTACTCCTTTCAAGTTACGTGGAGGTGGTAGACTCGCAATCGCCGCAGTTTTCTCTGGATCGACAGCAATGCCAGTGGGTGTTAGCAGATGACCTAAATATCTGATACTGACGCAGAGGAAAACGCACTTTTCTCTATTTGCTCTCAGTTTGAACTGCCTCAAACGTGCAAATACTGAGGTCAAGTCTTCAAGGTGCTGATCAAAGGAAGACGACAGGATAATGAGGTCATCCAAGTAGGCTAGAACAAGTACGCCACTGAGTCCTCTTCGAAATTGGTCTATTAGTCGTTGGAAAGTAGCTGGAGCATTCCGTAAACCAAAAGCCATTCGAAGGAATCGAAACGTTCCGAATGGTGTCGTAAATGCTGTTTTATCTCGATCACTTTCTTTCACCTGGATCTGATGATATCCCGAGCGTAAATCTATGGTAGACATAAATGGAGTGTGCTTTGCTGCATGCAAGAGATCATCCATGCGGGGGAGGGGGTAAGTATCAGGAACAGTAATGGCATTCAACCTCTGGTAGTCAATACACAGTCGAAGACCGCCTCCTTTTTTAGGGACAAGCACTACAGGAGCTGCCCAAGGACTTTCAGTTTCCTCAATAATTTTCTCCTCCAATAACTTGTCGAGTTCAACTTTTAGTTGTTCTTTCCTGACCGGTGACATACGGTAGGGTGGTAGTGAAATTGGTGCATGATCTATAGTGTTTATAGCGTGCTCCGCATATGGAGTGGGGATACCTGTTTTCTCAAAAACATCAATGTTCTTATCTAGACAGTTCAACAATCGTTGTTTCTGTTCCTCATTGAGCATCTGACCTTCATCAGGACGTAGAGTCTCGAAACTAGTTATTTGTAATTCTCTAGTAGTTGCTTCTGGTTCGAATTGCAAAGGGTGGTACACCTCATCATTAGCGAAATTCCAAGTTTTGTCAGCTATGTTCAACTGAATCTTAGAGTCTATTATAAAATCGATTCCAAGTAGTGTACAGTTGTTAGCATCCGGAATAATGACAAAGGTAGTTGGGATGATACGCCCCTGGAGAAACACATCCACCTTAGCAAGTAGAATTTGTTCAGTTCTGGTACTACCATCAGCAAGTTTCATAACAACAGTTCTATGCGAGAATGTCTGATTAGTCTCTTTGAAAATTTTATAAAGAGAAGGTCCTGCAATACTCTGCTTGGCAGCTGTATCGATGATACCAACACCATTGAAGCCTAGAATATTGACACTAAGCATTGGCCTTGAGCGTGGTGCTAGTTCAGCAGTATAATTCTGATTTTCAACGGAAATCTCGGCACTTGAAAATTCAACCGAAGAGGAAGCAGCATTTTGACAAGTAGGACAGTTAGAGCGAATGAACCCTGGGCGCTTACAGCCATAGCATATCAAACCCGTATTCATTGAAGTTGCTGTCGCTGAATGTCTTCTCGCAGTGGTAGGTGAATTCTCCGCCACTGTTCTATTTTCCATCGGTTTGTGTTGTTTGCCTATCAACTTTCTGCAGTCATCTTTTGTGTGCCCAATATTTTTACAAAATGCACATCGCGGTCTAAGTTTACGTTTCATTTCGCTATATTGTTCATTTGCAACCGAGTCTTTACTATTCGAACTCGCGGAACTATTATCTGTATCGAAAGTATCCTCAGCAAGTCGAGCTTTAGAAAGAAGGTCAGTAAAAGAAGTTACTGAATCCCTAGGCACTTTTTCACGAATTTTTGAATGTAATAAACCGTATACCATGTCTATTTGAGTCTTTTCATTAAGTGTTCCGGCCGGTAACTGCGCCAAAATAGAACGACACTTGCAAATAAAAATGTCTGTCTTAACATCAAGGCTCTGCTCACTACTGAATAATTCGCGGTAGACTTTGTATTCTGGTTTTTTCGGTCCAAAAGTTGTCCTCAGAAGATCTAAAGCGTCTTTCCAATTCGTCACTGTGGATTTTACTCCGTGAAACCACGTCGCGGCAAAACCGTCTAAGAGCATCGGTAAACCTTTTAAAGCATTGCCATCCGACACACTCGAACAGTCTTTGAAAATTTCAATCGCGTCCAGAAATGCATTTACATCACTATCTTTCGAACCATCGAAACGGGATGAACACTTGGAAAAGTTCCCGGTCGACGCCACTGTCTGGGTATTCACAATCGATAATCGGCTCAATAACTGTTGAAACTGTTCATCGGTGAGAGTTACAGACATCTTGCTAGAGTTCGTATTGTTCACTTGACAAGATCGCGAATCCGGCAAAACAGGCAACGTTAATTCGATATCACGCGAACGCAACGAACGAATTGTCTTTGGGTTATCCACGGTTACAGCAAATAATGAAAATGTACTTACAGTCTCTCAGCTTGCGATTATTTTGCTATTTTTTACCCTCAGAAGTAATCCAAAGTGTTGATTGTCACCATGCACAAGATAACCAACAGTTTTTTTAAGTTTTCACGTGTCCTAATAATTAGAAGCACGTAGCACACAAAAACCGTTCTTATTGTTCACTATTTAAGGTCCACAATGGCTTGCGAGTGTCCTGAACGAGAAGCACTTGTAAAGAAACAGACCACTGTTTTCCGAAAATATTTCGATTAAAACACTCAAATCAAACTGATATGTTCAAAAGGCCACTACGTGTGGGCGCCAGTATAACATTTACTCTTTGGTTGTGGGTGGTTTGGAACAGTAAGGATGACTTTGAATGATGCGAAAATATTTTATTAGTGAAAGACAAAGTTAAACAACTATTAAATGATATGCGTTCGGTGACCGCTTGAATTAGACTGTCTCCTCATCGCTCTTCCCTTTTCATGGGCAGCAGGTAGAAGGTCGGGTTGATTCCGCATTCGGGATATTTGGATCGTTAACTCTCAAAAATATATCACTTTCAATTCAATCTGTTTTATGTTCTGTAAGTTCATAATGTGTGTAATTCAAGTATAAATATTTAGTTATAGTTGCTTGTTTATAAAGTACTTACTATTGAATAATTGTAAATGACAATCAGTTAAACAGAGCAGTATTAATACTGGACTTTGCCGAGTATTAAAAAATGAAGACATAATTATTAATTTTATATTTTGAGATAATAAATTTATTTCAACTTCACGATTTTCTATACCAAAAAACAAATTATCAAAAGATAACTTAGTAGAATGAAATCATTTTTCCGATTTTCATGAGTTTTCAAAGACATCAAGCTGATTTTACACTGAAATGTTATTTTCTCAGTATACATTCTACATAAAAGAGCATTATGAATGTGTTTTTTTTATTAGTTCTCCAATTACTACTTTGATTAAATGACTTCAAGCAGATTTTACACTGAAATAATTTTTTCCAGTATGAGTTCTTTCATGTTTTTTCAAATTACTACTTTTAGTGAATGACTTCAAGCAGATTTTACACTGGAATGGCTTTTCACCAGTATGAGTTCTTTCATGACATTTCAAATCAGTATTCTGAGAAAATGACTTCAAGCAGATTCTACACCGAAATGTCTTTTCGCCAGTATGAGTTCTTTCATGTCTTTTCAAACTACTACTTCGAGTGAATGACTTCAAGCAGATTTTACACTGGAATGGCTTTTCACCAGTATGGATTTTTTCATGAGATTTCAAATAAGCACTCTGAAAAAATGACTTCAAGCAAATTTTACACTGAAATGACTTTTCGCCAGTATGAGTTATTTCATGTCTTTTCAAACTACTACTTCGAGTGAATGACTTTAAGCACATTTTACACTGAAATAATTTTTTTCCAGTATGAGTTCTTTCATGTCTTCTCAAACTACCACTTTGAGTGAATGACTTCATGCAGATTTTACACTGGAATGGCTTTTCACCGGTATGGAGTTTTTTATGAGATTTCAAATAAGCACTCTGAAAAAATGACTTTGAGCAGATTTTACACTGAAATGATTTCTTTCCAGTATGAATTATTTTATGCATTTTCAAATAATTATTTTGAATAAATGACTCAAGGCAGATTTTACACTGAAATGGCTTTTCACCAGTATGGGTTCTTTCATGAGATTTCAAATGAGCACTCTGAAAAAATGACTTCGAACAGATTTTACACTGAAATGATTTCATTCCAGTATGAGTTATTTCATGTCTTTTCAAATTACTATTTTGAATAAATGACTTCAGGCAGATTTTACACTGAAATGGTTTTTTTACAGTATGTGTTCTTTCGTGGGCTCTCAAATAACTTCTTCCAACAAATGACTTCAGACATATTTTACATTGGAATGATTTCTCCCTTGTATGAGTTCTTTCATGTATTCTCAAATTAATTTTCGAAATGAATGATTTTGAGCAGATTTTGCACTGATACGGTTTCACAATATGATCGTTTGCAGTGCCAAACTCCTTTTGACGTAACACTGATGACTTCTTTTCATTAAAGCTCTCTTCTTTCTTCTCGATGACTGTTCCATCCTCTGTTTCAACAAAAAGGTTCCCAGAATCTGTGAAAAAATTAATAATGAAAATATTATTGAAAAAAATATTAATTTTTCACTCATTAACTGTTGATTCAACCCCCCAAAAAGGAGTAACCTTTCGAGATTCTACTATTCAAATAGTTTACAACCACTAAAAAGTTCGAGAAACCAAGTTATTGAATGTTCTGTAATGTGTTTGGAACCGACCAGACCATAACCAAACCATAAAATTTTAACATTTCATTAAATGAGAAAATGTATATTTATATACACAAACTATTTACTGGTCATGAAGATTCCAATTTATAATTAAACAAACTATTTTTATCCAAACCAATCAAACAGATTAATAATATATCAAAGTATATTCATTCATAATATTTTTTTCTTTCTTGAGGTTACATGAGTGAAAAATTAATTTGATCAGGGGAAATGAATTATACAAGATTTTTTGTAATCAATTATCATGTCACTATTTTGATTGATAGGTAGAATTGGAATGGCATAAAATCAATCTAAGGAAAGTTTTTTGACACACACTATAATTAAAGCACTCTCTCACGACGTGTGTTTTGCTAAATAAGTGAAATAAATAAGTGAAATGATCGAAACTGAATCTTCAACTAAGTTAGAACTTTTTATATACAACTGCAGATCAGAGGAAGATATATTTGTATAAATAATCCAACATTTTTTATTATGCAAAGTATGAATAACAAAGAAAATATGAGGTCTGTTCAAAAAATGAGGTGAATGTTCAAATTTCAAAGTCTACGTACATTCCATTAGCAATTTTTTTTATGTTGGTACACTTGTGTCAAAAATGGAATTAAGTGCTCAAGAACACTTGAAATGTTGACCAGTGGCATACGGTGACTGTACTCAAGAGTCAGAAAAATTTTTACAAGTGGTACAAGATTTTCACAGAAAGCCGAAAACATG
>WOGM01001266.1:0-10268 GCA_015342125.1 Leptinotarsa haldemani | reverse complement strand
TGAATTGAAGGGGTTATATTTTTAGGAGTGATTAATTTTTGGGAAAGAAAGTTTTTGGTTTTCTACTACTCCATCTCGATACAAAAAAATTAGGGAATCTTCCAAAGAAAGGAAGGAAGTAATCAATTTGAATATAAGTAACTCTATACATGGATGTGTAGATCATGCAAAGAAGTAACTTTCAGACACAAACTGAAAAAAAAAGCCAAAAACTTTCTTTTCCAAAAATTAATCACTCCTAAAAATATAACCCCTTCTATTAAACATTACAAACTTTTAAAAATCAATTGTTGAAATTAGAGTAATCTGGAGCATAATACAGCAAGCCCGCTAGTATGAATTCTTTATTTTGTATTCTTTTTCAGTTTTATTTATATTTTAGTCTCAATATTCTACAAAAGTGTAAATTATAATTTGCAACTTTAAGTTGTTAATGAATAAATAAGATTTGTGAGATTTTCAGTAAACATTTTTTGTATTTGCCAAACAAGTACCTTCTACGACTTGTATGACATATTTCTGTAAATATTTCAGATGCCAAGAAAGTATGTTGTGCGTTGTTCCCGACATCTCCCAATTTCGAGGCGAGTGGCTCTGGGTGAGGCAGCCCACTCAAGTCCCCGTTTCTCTGGTAAGAAATGACGGTATCATATATGCTACAGGATTGACCTTCACATACACTCCAGAGCCGGGCCCGCGACCTCATTGTCCTCCGGCTGACGAAATCATGAGGCAAGGCCAGAGAAACGCTGCAGTAGCTCAAGCTCAATCGCAAGCTGCCATCGCAGATACAGCTTGGAATTCTCACGGGATGCATTAGGGTAATAGAATATGTGCAATTTTTGACCTTTTGCGTCTTAGAAACTGGTTGCCTTGAACTTACTACACAGCAAGAAGAAATATGTTGTGTATTTTAGAAGTCTATTTTTCATAGGCGAGTCAGACAACCATTTGGTAGAAATCTCCGTAATGTAGAATGAGCAAAACTGCAAGTGAAACTTGTAGTATCTGTCAATTTTGAGAAGTTCACATAAATAAAATAACTGTTGTTTTGATACATCCAAATTATATGGTAAAAAAAAGATTCAAGTATTTCAAGAGAGTACATTCCAATAATAAAATGTAAAATTCTAAAGTTCACGTAACTTTTAGTATTAGAAAAAACTAGCTTTTTTGATACCTTTCTTAAATTGATTATTTTCATTCAAACTTTCAGACGTGTAATTTGTTCAACAAATTCATAAGATTCAATAAAGGGGTGAGTCAAAATGAAATATTTGATGTGGTTGATATAGAATTTTCAGTTCTTGATTCTTGACAATCTATACAAAAATAATAATTAATGTAAAATATGTGTACAACTGAAAAAGGGCCGACTGCTCTTCCATTGCAATGATAGAAACGGTTTCCTTTGAAGGAAGAAAAAACTTAGAGGTGTTTGAACAACTTTGCAAATTCTGAATTTGTTCATTAGAGCAAATTTAGAATTGTTGTTGATTAGAAATAAATCTTCAAAATGATATATTTGAATTTTTTAATGTAATTGAAATTTTCCAGATCTCCCAAGATTTTTTATTTTGTTTTTGTGCAACTTTGTAATGAAACTAGCAAAATAAAATGGTCTTTTATAAAATTAATTTTTTTGTCAAGGATAGTTTCAAAAGAAACGATGAAAATTCTCTATAGGAAAAAATATTTATTCGGTGTATCAAAAGTTCATGCCTTTTCGAAACGTTCCTGCTACTTTTCAAAACACAAATATCATAACATCTTCCTAGAGGTCCATAATGACCTCTTAATATATCTTGAATTTCTTTCCCCTGAGTAGAAACTTGACTTCGGGGAACACCCTGAAGCTACAAAGGGTCAAATCTAGATTATATGATGGGCAAGATTCACTTGGGGTGCTCTCCCAAAATGTACCGCTGTTTTTTTATCAAAATCATGCAGTAACAATATTTCACGACTCTCTAGTCCTTGATGGATTTCTTTATTCATTCCTATAACGATTTATACCACTCCTATGAAGTCATCTTGCTCATAACTTCTTCACCTAGCGTTTTTCAGGTTGTTTCCTGGTTTACAATTTTTTTTATTTATACTGGACATGATACGTAACTAACACATGTTAAGGAAATGCATTATGATTGATGTATTTGATGCTATAATATTGCAACCTGAACTGTTACTATTCATCACTATTATCGTTACTTTTTGAACAGCTAGTGATGACAGTAGAAGAAAGAATTACTTGAATAGTGTTGCTTCTCAGAAAATTAAATTGATACAGGTAACTATCCAAGTAGAAAAGGTATATTGAATATTAACCAAGAAGAAGGGCTGTTTTTAGTACTTTTTTAAAATAATGAGCCATTATTCAATTTGGAAAGCTATTCATTTCCAGTGAGCTACAGTTGTACGAAATACGACGATGGAAAATAGATAACAAATGTGTTGAAAACGATTAATTGATGAGCTCGTTATTTTTGTAGTAGAAACACAAATTATCACATTATTGCTCAAGCAAGTTTTTTACTTCTTATTTTCAAAGAACTTAAATTTGACAACGAAAGGGATTCTAAAGACATCCTGTAGAATGTTTGAATTTAATGTAGGTGGATAAATTTGCCTTGAATTTTAACGCAATAATGTATAGTCAACTTGTTTATATTTTCAGAAAATGATTTTGTGTTAAGATTTATGTAGTGTGATTTATAGTATTTTATTGTTGCATATCAGGGCATTTTTAGCACCTTTGAATCTTATGGCTTATCTTATAATGTCTTTTTGAAAGCACTGATTCTCATTTATTTAGGTACGACTCTCTAATGACGATTAATGATTTTTTATAATAATTTTTTATTGTGATATATTTTAAGAATAGCCTATGATATTTTATTTTGTAAATAATTTCAAAATTCTTATAAACATTTTATATAAAAATGAACCAAAGTCCAAACGAGTAGTTTAACTCTATCTTAATCATTTTGGTTTGTGATGATTTGTTGAAAGAAAGTGTGTGTACAAGAGAATTAGTTTGAAAAAATCATGTACATAACAATGAAATGAAGACACATGAACAGTGTGATTTATGTTACTTTTGTAGAAATATAAATATTCAAAGTAGTAAATTATTTCACTTTAAACATTTCCCAATAGATCCCCGTAAAAGAAGAGTTCGTTCATTGATCCACGTTGTAAATATATTTTTTCAACTCTATGAATTCTACCAAGTATGTTAGTTATATATTTCATCAGTTCGGACTTTCATTGTCTAATATGATATAAATTGATTTGAAATCCCTGAAAGAATCTGTTAATATTAAAAAAAGATTATCTGAAAAATAACAATTACATTAAGCAAAAAACTGAAATAACATACAAGAACAACCAAAAAAAACAAAAAAATTGAACACGAGCTTTTTTGTGAATAGTTCAATTTTTTTGGTTTTTTTTTTGGTTGTTGCTTGTATGTTATTGTAATTTCAGTTTTTTTCTAATAAAATTGTTTTTTCAGCTAATCTTTTTAATTTTTTTACAGATTTTTTCGGGGATTTCAAATCAACTTATATCATATTAGACATTGAAAGTCCAAACTGATGAAATGCACCACGAAACATTGTCAAGCACCTTCAAACAAACATGTTAGTTATAGCCAAGGTAATATTAAAACACTTCTTTTCAAGTACGATAAGAAATTGTAGTGAGCAATTTTTTTCAACTTACCTATAAGAAATGAGGAAGTACGAATTTTTCTCACACATACATTAAAGAATTTCCCACGATTCAGATGAATGAAAATATAAAATCTCTGTGAATACATGGTTATTTAAACCTAAATGTGGGAAGTTTGAGATAACAATGGTATTATTTTTAATAATTGGTTTCCTCCTGTATTTTAATTAGGTGAACCCATTCCCACAGTTGGTTCAAAGGTAAGAATGAGGCCTTCATTAAATCTTCATGGGAAAGGGGAGCATTTGCCAACATGCAAGTCAATGACACTGATTTTGATCGTGATGAAGATAATGAAATTGGTCTATTTCCATTCACCAAGAGTTCATTGAGCACAGAAAACGATTCTTTGACGTATTAGAAAAGATGGTTTTTCATATAAGAAGCAGGTTCTATGTTTCCATACACATTTGAATAATGATGAATATTAAATAATTGAAAATACGTTTGTAGATGGAACTTCGATAACTTACAGAGTTCTTTTTCTGTGGTTTTATAAATTGTTCTCTTCAAAATTGTTTTAACCACCAATGACCTGCCTTATTTACGAACATCCTCAGAAGTCTTGTAGAGACTTGTGCAATCTAGAAAGTCAGGATTCTTACCTTTTATCAAATAATCCCGCACACAGATTATTCTCTAAAATACTCTATATGTATTTTTCCCAATAAGTTATGAAGATATACTTTAATTAAACGTGAAACTGGAAGCACTTTTTCCAATCACCAGAAATGCAATACTTGAGAAGATTATTTCTAGTGAAAGTGTTTGTTTTCGGAAGATATTCTTTATTCATGAGTTAATATTTATGGTAAAATGTTTGGATTGATAGTTAGGCTGATAAGTTCGTAGGCTAACATACAAAAACTTTTTGCTGAAATTTGATTTTATTATTCAATATAGTTGCCTTCAAGAGCGATACAAAGATTATAGCGGTCATACAATTTTTCAATACCATTTTCATAAATCGATTTTTCTTTGGCCTCAGAGAAGGCCTCAGTTTCGATGATTATGTCTTAGAACAGAAAAAATTCGCTTGTGGCCAGATCTGGAGAATACGGTGGATGCGGAAGCAATTCGAAGCTCAATTCATGCCATTCTGTCATTGTTCTCATTGATTCGTGACCCTATGCAATAGTCGCTGTTGATGGTTTCCTGTTTTGAAGATAGTCAATGAATATTATACCATGCGACCCCAAAACACTGATACCATAACCTTGCCAGCCGACTATTGCGCTTTGGAGTCCGTTCACCACGTGCAGTCCACTCAGATGACGATGGTTTTGATTCTGGTGTGAAATGATGGAGCCATGTTTCACCCATTGTCACATATCGACGCATAAATTCGGGTTTTTTATGGTGGGACAGCTTCAAACACTGCTCAGAATCATCAATTCGTTGTTGTTTTTGGTCGATTGTGAACTCGCGCGCACTTTGAATGGAGCTTTCGCAAACCCAAATATTCATTCACAATATATCCAAAACGTTCCTTTGATATATTAAGAGCGTCACCTATCTCGATCAACTCTTATTTTGTGGCCTTTTTTATGTTTTCATAGGTGACAGCCTCTTTGGGCGTATCCTCGGTGCTCATTCACCTCGTTTAAAATTAATAAACCACTTCTCAACGGTCTCAACAGTATTTTTTTGTCAGAAAGCAATGCTTTATTAACACGAAATTCCTTTTATCCGTTTTCATCAAACTCACAACAATTGCTACACTCAAATTGTTTTATCTCACAAACTAATAGTCCGACAGCTGTGAAATTCGTACACGTGTCTTGAAGGTTAGGATTAACTAAAAATCATATAGATTTAATTTTAGTAGGGCTTACGAACCTTTCAGCCCATCTAGTAATAAAGTATAGTAATAGAATTACTGAAGTGATCTGTTGTTTTAAACTTAATTATATTATTTTTAATTCTATTGACCCGGTTGGTAGGTGGTTGCAGACTTTAAATTTCAACATTATGTTACCGTTAGGATCAGAAACTAATAGTTCAGTTACTATGAGAATTACTCATGTATTTATCTTATGAATTTATATTATATAGAACCGAAATTTGTTATATAGTGTAAAGACTATCGGCAAAAATAAATGAATGTTGCGTATCCAAACCAGTTGGTAACTGATGATATCCTGATGTAATCAAAGGCAATACATCTTCATAGTCTACAAAGAGTGACTTACTTCTAATTTATCATTTAGTTCCTTAGAAACTCCAAATTTTATTTTCATCTGTAATAAAGCATACAATGCATGTTAGTACAATGACCAACAAAAGTCGTTTTATTTCACAAATATTCAATATTTACAAAATGGTGGATTTAGGTAAAAAAAACGTTATATGAGAATTGAAGTAAAGGATGTGATGGGAACGTTGGAGAGGTGAATATTTTAAGAAAAAATTATATTGCAAATGACCTAACCTCTCTCGCCTACCTCATATACACTTCACTCATATACACTTTATTTCGTTAATAGAGTTGCTTTTTTAAAACTCACCTCCAAGAAAAAAACCAGGTGTTGGAAAATTTGTTATTTGATATCAACCATTAACAGACAATTGCAAGTACCAGAGCGTTCAGGGATGTTCAGTTTCGAATTAACATACAACAAATGGAAGAGTTATAAACTATATATCTTGTATCTGAGCCCTTCCAAATTTCTCATGTAAAATACATTCTCTATATTTCATAAAAGATAATTTACTTCGTGTTCATTATTTCATAATTTTTATTCTTTCAGATATAGAGACAGAAAAATGGAATTACTATTATATGTCAAAATATTGTTTTCCTACATCAGAGGTGCATACTTTTGGCCATAATATCAAGTATAATATCATACATTATAGTAAAAATATAATGATAACTATTCTTGTTCATCAAATGTTCAAAGTATCTATCTGATAGGTCGGATGAAATGGGTAATAAAATGAGAAATAATTTATTTAAAACTATACCAATAAATTTTTTAAATATTCAAATTTGAATTTTGACGATAATTGGGAAACTTTTACTGTACTTATTTTTTGCTACAATATTAAAAGATAATTTTTAAAAATACAATTTATTGTCTTACATTCATCATTTACCTATTTACAAACATATTCACGCACATAATAGCTATGTAACTAGATATACCTATTTATTTGAGTGATGTAAATATATTTACATTGAATATAAATAAAATACTTGACAACAATAATAAAGCTTCAAGAAAAAACACCTATACATTTGTGTCCATATCAACAAATACTTTAAATTTCATAGATTGTAAAAAAAATATTGGAAGCACATAGAGATTCTTTCTATAGATTAGTAGGAGTAATAATATAAAATTGGACAGATTTCTTTAATCACCTAGTAAAAAATAGATTCAGAGGAAAATGAATAAGATACTCTAGTTCTAACTATACCAGTGTAATGCAACTGACTTATTTAATTCTTATACTTCTTTGTTTATTCATATTAGTCAGCATAAGTGAGATGTAGGAAGTTAGAAGATCGTCCATTTTATAACCCAGAGATGTTTCGCATAACAGTTTGGAACCTCTAACTAGATTTCCTATTGTCATGTGGAAGTAAGTATTTCCTGAAGACCAGTTCGATATCCTAGTGAAGGGATGCGTCACAAGAATATCCTGCAAAAAAAAGAAGTTCAATGATAAAATTATATCAGATGTTTTCAAAATGATTTTTTCAGAAGTCCAAAGTTTCTTATAAATAATAAACCATTTGTATCATATGTGAAGTTATTGGTAACATTGTATAGAGTAGTAGTTGGCCCAGATGAGGCCCACACCAGTGGTAAACAATAACACATCAACATTATTGTAATGACTACTTGTTAATTAAAGGATTTAAACATTAATCTTTGACTATTAATGTTACACGGTGTCAGGTGTCATTTCGGTTAGGTTCCCATTATATAGGTTAGGTTATTTAATAAATCAAGCTGAAATAAATCGTATTCAAAACAGAAACTTTATTAAACTGCAGTTTTGTAAACTGTCAAGTGGAAATCTGACAAACTGCGTTTTTGAATATGTTTCAATGGATTTCTGTCATATTTCTGAAATGAATCAATTTGAGATAGTTCAGAGAAATATAATGACTAATTTCAAACAAAAACCCCGATCAGTGAAGATATTTTCTACCATGAATATTCAATATTATTTTTCCAAGAAAGTTTGAGTACTATGTGACCTTTTATTGACTTAAACTTATCCATTGTTATAAACATAAACGATGATTTTGCTACAATAATTTTTAAAAGCAGATTTATATATTAAGTACTGCGAACGCATCATAAGCCTTGCCGTAAATCATACAAACATTGCAAGTTAAATAAAAGCTTGTAGAGAAACTGGATCAACTGTAGCATTTTCCATGTCCTATTTCAAAAGAAGTCCCAATAAGTTCGGTTACCAAAGACGGTAATTTCATATCATACATTGAAAGTTACTTTTGTTTGAATACGAAATTCCTGTGCATGTTGCTTTGAAACCCCCAGAATATTGTGTCAAAGCTTTTTTTCGGGTGTAAATAACGTGGTCTGCAGGTTCTTATGCTTAATGTTGATCTACGACTGCGGTAGACCGCATTCATGATTTAGATCTACGGTTCAATTTCATTAGTGATGGACGTGGCTTCGTTTCTATTGGGTGAAACGTGTGCAAATTGAGTGCAGAAGCCCGACTTTATTGATGTTGATTCCCTCTTCCTTTCGATTGACATTGTGTTTCAGAATTTCTATTGCGTCCCTATATAGTTTTGGATAGTAGCTCTCAGTTCTAGCGAGCATTTAGATCTCTCCAAACGGGATTATTTGGGTGCCCCTTCGGAGTGCATGTTTACAGATACAAGGGATCCAGTATGCTTCCAATGTTGCTAAATGTCTTCTGTGGTCCTTAGCTGACCTTAAACTTTCTCTGAATATGGATTTCACTGTGTGTTTCTCCAGAATTTTTCCAATCCGGTCCGTAATATTCTTCATATGTGGCAGGAAAGCTTTTCCATTGACAGGCCTGTCTTTTAATATGTTTTTTGCAAACAACAAAAAATTTTATCGGACAAAATTGTGATATTTCAAAAATTTTATAATTCAAATTATTGATTAGCAAGTTGGTTACAGTTGAAGTATTTTTTAAATTCAACTTATTTAGCGATTATCTGGGTTCAACCTAAATTTTAAGAGTTCTACAAGTCGATGTTGTTTATTGAGGTGATTAAAATAATTGCTGTTCATTATTATCATAAATCATGGTTGAATGATAAAATCACTGTTATTATATGTTATGCAACTTTTTTGTGATGAATAATCTACAAGGAATACACTTAATAACCTTAATTATAATGGCAGCGTTAATTATTTGTTCATTATGTGATGATAAATTAAATTATAATGCATAAAAATGATCAAATGAGTGATGAATCAAAAACAGGAAGCATAAGATTTGTGGGAATTTTTTTATGTTAATGTGTTATGTAATATGTCAATTCTCTAGTAAATTTTGGCTAATAAGGTTGTTTATCATTAATTATAATGACATATTCAATTGTCTAGGAAAAACAGAATTGTAATAGGTATGAGAAAACAATACTATTTTAGGTTTAAGTGCCTTTAATATCAATACACAAACATCGAAATTGGGGTGAAGTCTATAAAGGATCTTTTCTTGAATCAAATTTCATTGCATTGTCAGACATGTAACATTTCTAACCGAGACGAGAGTGGAACGGGTGTCATTTTAATTTGATTTAAAAGCTATTTCATAAAGTTTCTGTTAGGTTCTGAGTTCAAAAGTCCTGTAAATTTGAATTAAGATTTTGAAGAAGTACAGAACTTGAATATTACTGGAGTTTTATCCTAACACCAAACCGTTATTTGTTGGCATAAAACTACAGGAATATTCATTACTACACCAAAGGTTCCAAATAGTGCATCACAAGTACAGAACTTGTTTATATCAATTCAATACATTAAAGTTCTTGTGTATAAAGTAGTTACATAACAAATAGGAATTTTCCATTCTCAAGACACATTCATCTATAAAGATCAAATACCTGACAAGAATATACAGGATTTTTTAACGTTCCTGATTCCTCAGATCAACTATTTAGGAGAATTTTTATATGTGATAAATTTGATAATTTATTTTGAAAATGAATATCAATTTCGATATTTTGAATAGAATCAATCCCTCATCCCTATATGTTTTTTATTTTCATCCTTGTCTGGGTTTGAAATGTCTATCGAATCACTTATGACATATTCTCTCTCATATAAAAAATATCACTGTAATGAATATTTCCAGAACACATATAACGTATAGGATGGAATAAACTATTAGTTGAGAAGTTCCAAACTTTTGAAAGTTTATACAGGGTGTTCCTTAAACACATGCTAATATTTAAGAAGGTAATTCTTAGACTCATTTTAAGGAAAAAACGTCATATGGACGTATGTCCTAAACGCCTTAACTTTTGAGATACAGGGTGGCAAAGTTTTCAAAAATAATCAGTT
>WOGM01001265.1:0-10263 GCA_015342125.1 Leptinotarsa haldemani | reverse complement strand
TAAAAATTAAAACCCAACATTTGAAACATCAATTTGAATACTTTTCGAAGTGAATTTGAAAAACTCATGAATCGAACTCAACTTTATTTTGTTCAAACTTGCATTTGCTGTATAACCCAAATTGAGGAACATTCCCCCTTATACATAAAAAATTTTTTGCAAGTAAAAATTATACTAAATTATAACCCGATTATTAATGTTTCGCTTTCCTAAACGGGAACATTGGTTGTCCGGGCTAGGTAGCCGCAGTCTGATGGAGATATTGTCTCTGAAATTTTCGCCCATAATTGCAATTGCCATCCTCAAAGGTGTTTTGGGAAAAAACGTTAGGGCTCTTTACTTCGATCATTGAACAAAAAAAGAAGGAAAACTAAATTCTCCTAAAAAAATTTCCCTTTTGAATGAGAACTTCCTAATTGACAGACCTATTAGCTGTCGCAACGCAACTACAGCAAGCGCCAAACGTGATGACGAGCCCGCCCCCATGCGCACAAACTCATTTTCAATGTGAACCCCTCTGTAGCTCTTGCAAGACACACAAATGCTCTGTACAGAGGCGTATCATTACTTATCCTCCAATTCCGTTTGCGTTTAGCATTGTCTGAATAATTTGTGTTTCTGAAAAAATGTCATCACCTAACAAAAGTTTATTTTTGGATAAGTGTATCATTATATAACATTTGAATGAACTGTTCTACTACCTTAAAATTATACTTCGCTGAAAATGCAACAATATTTAACAATATCTTTTGAATCCCCTAGTACAAATCTGACGCAAATTTATATCATACGAAAATTCCAAGGAGTATTCATTCATGAAATACCTCACTCATTTCTTTGGTCTATTGCATTTACCTTTTCTCTCTAATATATTATATAACCTGTAATATGAAAACTTTTTGTTTTGTTTTCTATAGTCATAAGGATTCATTAAAATTGGGAGAATAGGCACAATACAAGCATATTCTATACTTAGATGTAATTCTCGACTTTTTAATGAATTCAAAATAGCATATAAAATAGTATATAGGGCCGACCAGTGTCGGCCCCTGCCGACATAGGAATTTAGTTGGGAGAGTCTATACCTGCGCGATCGCTGGCCACCACGTTTGGCGCTTGCTGTATATAGACAGTCACAACGCATTGCTGCCAGCTGAAGTTGCATATTGCAGTTATTGGTGAAACATTTGGACCAAATGTTTCCACTGAACCACAGCTACCTAGCCCAGATAACCACAATTGCCATTTGACTTCCGGTTGTGAAAGTTTAAAACTTCAATCACATATTTCTTCATGTTGTCTCTCTTATATCGCCAGTTGAAAAAAGCCATAAAACACTTCTCATTTCGTATCATTTACTTTTTCACTGTCACCTTTCATATGGGATACTCCTTTGGCATAGATCTACTTACGCGATCAGAGCTTTTCGCATGCAGAAAAAAGCCATGAGAATTATAGCTGGAGCTCCATTCGACGCACACTACCAACCACTTGTTTGAAAATTGGGAATAATGTCTTTTCCCTGTATTTTGATTTTCTACTCACTGTTAGAAATACATAACAACAAAATAATACTCTCTAAACACTCAGATGATTATAATTATGAAACTAGAACAACTCAGACAGCCAAGATTTAGACTTGAAATGTCATTGCAAAATTCCCTGGACATTAAATTATTTAACAACCAAAAGGAAAATCAAGAGTACCTTATACGAAATTGTTTTTATGATTTCATGCAAAGTACATATTCAGAATAGTCTTAATTTTTTATATTACTATATTTAAGAATCTCTTTCTTATTTATTATTCGAGTCTTTATTTGTTAACTATTTTGTGAATCATTTTCAAAATTTATATTTAATGATGCTTTTACATTGTTCTCTCTATTTGTAGCAATTGTCTATGACTTGTCACAAATGTGATTAAATAAAAATCTATCTATCTATCTATCTTCACTATCGTTGAAGATAACAATTTTTTAACAGGAAAACAGGCTATTCTGTAAAATTTAAAGTCTTTAAATGTTTTCATCTTCTTTCAGGACAACTTTCAGACGATGGTAACTCACATGCAGTTTTTGGATTGGCCTGATTTCGGAGTTCCAGTTGGTACCGAAAATGTTTTGCAGTTCTGTTATCAGCTGCGAGAGAGAACATCTATTGAGGGAGGGTTAATAATAGTTCATTGCAGGTAGTGCAATGTTTATTAAAAAAGCTGTATAAAAATATCTAAAATATTTAGACTTCCACTTGTACATATATCTATTCGATTTAATACTGAAAGAGTAGTATGGCAGTCTTTCTTTGAAATACTAAATTAAACAAAATAATCAAAAAAAAATCTTTTCCGGGCACCAGAGCTGAAACATTAAAATATATTATTGAAAGATATTTTTTTACAGACCTTCACAGATTTTCAGGTGGAAAAAAATTAATGAATATTTTTTCAAAAGTTTCTCTGGAGAACTTTCAGGTTTCCTATGTGGTCTAATAGCTTCTAATTTATTATAAGATTGCACTATAAGAAGGCAATACCTGAAGAATTTTTATAAAAAAACTTGTCAAAAGCTCTTGAAAAAGAACATTTCAGAGATCTAAGATATAAATACATAAATGCAAATTTCGTATAATAAGAACAAATTTAGATTATTTTCAGTTCTGAAGTTCGGGAAAAGAATTTTATCAAATTCAAACACACATTATGAAAAAATAATTTGATTACAAGCTGTGTCAAAGCTATGTTCCGGGTTTTTGGCAGTGTTCTGTAGGTTTTTATGCCTGATGCTTCGTTTACTACAATGGTAAACATAATCAAAGACGATGAGGTAAAGATCGAAGTGCTCGAGTTGTTCTCAATGCAGAAACTACAATGTTGGAATTTGCCTCCTGTTTTATTTCATCAACGGTGGGCGTGGCTTCGTTTCTCCCAATTGGATTAAATGACTTTGTGGACAATTAAACACAGGTAGCTAAATTTTACTAATGCGCATTGCCCCTATCTTTCTATTAAAAGTATTCCTATGTTTCTGAATTTCTACAGCCTCTTTATATATATTTGATGGTGATTTTGGACCACTCTATGGCTCAATGTCCCATCTTGACGTCTGTTCACAAGAACATCCAAGAAGGCTATTGTCCTTGGGTTTCTCGTTCTATTGTGAATTGTATTTTGGGGGTTGGGAGATTTTAGATATAATCGAAAATTGTTTAGTGTCTCTCGTCTCTCAACCAACGTATCATCAACATAACACAGTCAACAATATGGTTTCATAACCGCTTGCTTAAAAGCCCATCGTTCGAAATTTTTTAAAAAAAGTTCGCCACCATCGAATATAATGGACTGCCCATTGAGGTACCATCCGTTTGTCCGTAAAAAACATCACCCACTGAAAATAAGTTGATGGTAAACAATGAGCGAAGAGGGCGATTACATCTGCTAGGAATACTTCGCCAATTAGCCGTATCGTGTCCTTGACCAAGTTATCAAGTATTTGGCCATTTCATAAGTTGGTGAACCTATCGCATTCATGATATATCTGCCACATAGTAGCCCTCTTCGCTCATTGTTTATCATGAACTCGTTTCCAGTAAAATCTGGCTACCAGTCCTTAATTATACACAAACAAGGTAATTTAATTCAAATAAGAGAAACAAAGCCACGCTCACCAATGATAATATAAAACCGAAGACGAGTTCCTAGATTGTAGTTTCTACGTTGCGAACAACACAAGCACTTCGATCGTTACCTCATCGCCTATGATAATGTTTACCGCAGTAGCAGCTGAAACGTCGGGCGTAAAAACCTGCTGATAACGGCGAAAAAACACGGAGAATAGCTTTGATATAGCTCATCTACAGCCGTGGCAGTTTACATTGTTTGATAACAAGCTTTCCATGAGGTATTGAGTTCTAAGTATAAAAATACATCCTTAGACTGAGCACAATAGACAAAAAAAAATATGAAAGAACAAGTTGAAACCCCTGAGCATGCAGTGAATCTACTGACTAGGATGATAACTACATACTCTAAAATAATTTCTTTTCCTATATCACTGAATAATCTAGTTGTCAGATGAATGAACAACAAACCCATTGGAAATGTTAGAAGGGTTCAAGCACACATGGAAAGATAACCCTTTCAAAAAGTTATTAGCGAGCTACACAAAAATTCGTCTATTTCAATTGCCTTGTGAAGATTGATCACCATTTATTTTGAACACTTGAGAACCTGTAGCAACAGAGAACTGATGATGGTGCAAAAGTAGAAATGTTCATGTACAATTGACTAAGCATATTTTTCGTTTGAAGGTGGCATTGTGACAAAATAATGATTTATAATGAAACAACTTGTACCAAAATAGAAAATGATTGTTGTTTTTTTTTTCTTTAAACTTGTTAACCCAGGTATTTCCAGCATTTGTACTATTGATGACGTTCCTCTAAATAACTCTGTGAAGGTTTCATCTTCTAAGTTTACTATATATCTTTGTTTGACCAGTGACAAAGATTCACTGGTTCGTATTGAGGGAATTGAAAAAAAATAGCGTTATTTATAACTGATGTTATGATCAGTATTAAGGTATTCCAAATCCTGGCCATACATTAAATGAAATATTAATTACATAAGTTTTAAATATCATCAATATGTTGATAGGAAGTATGAATGATATGTGATACTAGATAACATTAAACAGACATAACACAAAACATTCTACGTTTGTTTGAAGGTGGTTGACAATGATTCATGGTGAACTTCATTAGTTAGGACTTCCATTGTCTAATATGATATATCATGATTTGAAATCCTCGAAAGAATTAATGAAATTAAAATAAATAGCTGAAAATAACAATTATGTTCGGAGGATTAAATTCAGTCGTACTAACAATCGAAATACTATCGGATACTAACAATGGAAACGTCGTGAAGTAACTTAGCTCAAAATCTTTTAATTTTTATTTCTTTTTGATTGTTTAATTTCCAATTGTTGCTTATGTTTTATTTTAATTTCATTTCAGTGTTTTTTGCTTAATATAATTGTTATTTTTCAGCTATTCACTTTAATTTTATTGATTTTTTCAGGGATTTTGAATCATTGCATATCATATTAGATAATGGAAGTCCGAAATAATGAAATACAGAACATACTCTATATAACACAAGCTCTCTCGCATAATTTTTCTCCTGAACGAGAATCCAAATGTATAGATCTATTATACATAATGAACATTGTGCTCAGTTTCAGGGTCAATAAATAAAATACTGATAAGACACTAAGGCACGTAACATACCTAACTAACTTAAAATTACGAATTCACAGCGCAGGAGTTGGTAGGACTGGCACACTGATAGCCACAGACATTCTTCTTCAGACAGCCAATGCTGGAAAAAACATTGATATATTCAATACGGTGCTGGAACTTCGAAAACAAAGAGTTCTGATGGTTCAAACAGATGTGAGTTTAAATTTTTTCTATCTCGCAAGAATCCAAATATTCGAATGTATGATTTTCCGCTTCAATATAAGTTATTATTTTGTTCCTTTATATTATCAGAAGCAAC
Organism: Leptinotarsa haldemani; assembly: GCA_015342125.1. Lineage (NCBI taxonomy): Eukaryota > Metazoa > Arthropoda > Insecta > Coleoptera > Chrysomelidae > Leptinotarsa > Leptinotarsa haldemani. Next base: position 4,703 of record WOGM01001265.1, on the reverse strand, counting down.
TTTCGATCTGAACACTAATGAACTGAAACTAAATGTTGACAACAATTAAGCAATGATTTAATCCAAAACGTACAAGGTGCAAAATATAAATAATCCAAATTACCAAATATTATAAATCAATAGGTTGTTCTTTGTGTTTATATTTGAATTTAAACTTAAACATACTATGTTTATAATTATACAGTACGTTGGTCGGAAATACATCTCTAAGCCATAAAATAGTCTAAAATTTGGTCAAGAATATTTAAAATAATTTCTATACTTTGGGGTTTTGAACAAATAGGTATACAAAATTTGCACTTCTACACTATATAAACACACAAATCCTATACTTTCAATATTGGCACATACTCCCATTGAAATCTGCAAGATGATATCAGTTAACCAATTGGGATTTGTATCTAGCAAAGTAGAGCTCGGCATGTCGTGGATTAACTTAAGTTTTATGGCGTGGAGATGAATCCTTGATTAATGCACTCTAATAGTATTATTTCTAATAATGTATTATTTCCAAAAATTAGAGAATAAACTAATATCTTGCCCAAAAAGTTTCCACATATTTCTTAGTATATTAAGTTTGACGCATTTTCATCAGTTAATTTCAAATGTTAAAAAAGAAAATATTTGGCTAGATAAATCAATAGAAATGTATAAAGAATTCTGAAAGTTATTTTTTCTTTACAGAAACAGTACATTTTTATTCATAACTTGCTGAAGGAGCACTTAGATCGACCACAAACACCTGGTAAGTCTGAACAATATATTGACAAAGGAATTCTTTTGGAAACTTACTTGAAAATAAATGTATTTCTCAAACAAAAAATCCATAATTAAAAAAAAGTGTGATGACAAATAAATAGTTTATAATTCAATGTTCATCAGCTGTATCCTTGAATATTAAAAAAAGTGTTTCTGTTACTTCTTGCCTACAATTCTCCTTTTTTTTTAGATCTTATAGAAAATTCTGAACCGATGTATGAAAATATGGAAATTATTAAGAATTCGAGGGACAGTGAAAATTTTTTAAATAAAAAAGAAGACGAGAGCGAATTCTAGTGAAATGGCTTTAATTGGGATCATGCCAAATTGTTGCTTCAAATCATTCCTTGTAATAGGGACCAAATATTTTTATAATCCGAAAGTAGTCGAAAGAAACTTTCATTTTATTCCATTACCAAACATGGAGGAAATCCAGAATGTTCGAAAGTGTGCCTTTATGAACTGAGTTATTGTGATAAAACTTTTGAAAAATATCCCATTTGTACTTAAATTATTGTTATATAAGTTAGCGTAGAATGGTGCAATTCTCAGATTGAACAAATAAGAATTATTAGAGACACAAAAAACTGTACTTTATCGGAATTAAATGATTTCTTACTATCTAGACTTCACCCAAGTACTTATTTACACTGAAAATGTTTCATACATTACTGCTCAAATGTTAATATAATAATAAGGTTATATTATTAAATATATTTGATAAATATTTGTATAATGTTACCATAGAATACAATTCATTTGAAGAAACCAAAGAATTACTTTTTTACTTCTAATTGGAACAAATATAATATATTTCATGAAAAACTGTTTTATTTCATGTGAAAAACAGATATTGTTACAATAGAATTAAATAGAATGATAGGGAAAACTGGGGATATTCGATCCATAAGAATACTTTGACCTGAAACACATTTCTCAATTGAGGTAAAGTTTGGAATAGTAAATTATAAGATATCAAATTTTTCACATCAATAACCAAGTAATTACTTTGTCAACCTGAAACTGGATTGAACAACCTCTCGCTAGACCAAAGAATATCAAAAGAATTGAATAGTTAAAGAACAAATGCAAACTTCAATGTATCATGGGAAAACAATACACTGTAAATTGGATTTACATACACCACCAGGACAAGTAAGACTATTTGCAGGCTAACTTTCTTAGTTTTAAATTGGCAATATTCAATAGTCTTTCAGATATCCACGGCATGCCTCTGTTATTTGATATATCCTGATTTTCAAAGATTAGTAGTATACATAAATTGCGAACGAGATATTTCAGTTTTTATTGAAAAATAATCATGAAACCTTCATTTCGAACAGTTATAGAAAGTTTATTACATCTATTAATTTGCCGTCATGACTTTTATTGAAGACAGGATTCCAAATGAATACAAATAATTTAAAAAATGTTTATTCTGAATGTTTCATGACAGAGTGACAATTCAAAAATATTACATTATATTTTCACACAAAATATAAAAACTACTTCAAAATATGTTCGAAGAAATTTCTGTATAATTTGAAAGTCACTTCTTTGCATGATCTACACATCTACTTATGTATAATTACTTCCTTTAAAATTGATTAATTTTTTCCTTTTTTTTTTTGNCGCGTAATTCAATGTTTATATGAAAATAGCTGTTTCAGGAGGGCTTTCTTCCAGTTTGTGTCTGAAAGTTGCTTCTTTGCGTGATCTACACATCCATGTATAGTTACTTATTTTCAAATTGACTACTTTTTTCCTTTCTTTGGAAGATTTCCTAATTTTTTTTTGTATTCAGATGGAGTAGTAGGAAGCCGAAAACTTTCTTTCCCAAAAATTTTTTTAGTTGTTGATTTATTGATGTTGTCATTCGTATATCTTCAATGAAAACACTAGAAAAATGTGAAGGAAACAGTTTTAAGCTATTGTACTAAATAATAATATTTATTACACTCATTAAGAAAGTAAGTATACAATTTCTTTGCAAAAAATAGTATATGGTACCAACAAAAATGTCACATTCTTAGCACTTAGCACTGAAAGTTGAAGGTGAGTGATACAAATGTGTTTCCACTTGTAGATAATATGATAAAAGTAAATATTTCAGGCATTCCAAAACAACAATTATTTTTCATCTCCTGAAGATGCCACCTTGGTTGGTAGAACACGCTTCATAAAGAGTATTGCATTTCTGGTAATTGAGAAAAGTATCTGTTTTGGATTTGTTCTATGCTGGAGTTTCCAGTTTTAGCTTTTATTTCAGGCATCACCACAACTAACAAATTTTATCTTGAAAATTAAAAAATCATTCTTGAAATGCAACAAATTTAATTTTTCATAATTGTGAAACATCATAATTTTCCCATGTGTGTTTGTTGTTACCCCAAGATTTCCTAACTTAGGCCAAATTTGGATTTATATCTGGTTTTAGTTACCCCTCATCAAAGGTAATCTCTAGCAACTTTTTTTTCAATTGCATAATAAATAACTATGGGATAACTATGGGATTGGAACCTTTGGTGTGAAAGTTGAATAACTTCTTTGATCAATTACCCAAACACCAAACTGATATTTTTGCACTCGACGCGCTTTTCGCCAACAAAGTTAGCATCCTCTGGAGAAGAAGATCAATTTTCTTTCTTTCTGCAACTTTTTCTTCTTACCGAGATTGCCGAGACCCATGAAAGAACGGGCGTTTCGCGACAAATTTCAATTTTTGTCCTGAAAAGACCAAAATATTATACTTCAATAAAATAAGATACTTCAAGAAAGTTGAAGAATCTTGAAAGGATTACACTGTATTTGAAATTGTACGTCATCCCTGTCATGCTGAATAAAGAAGCTACACAGCATTCCATTTTTTTGTAAAAAACACAGATTTGTTAAATTTTTGACTCAACCACTTTCATTTTGAGTAGCTCTGTACGCATATGCATACACTTTTATTTCATTCGGAATCAGTCGCGATGGATAATTTGTCTTTCACTTTCAACTATATGATATTCCACAATTAAATACTTCTGCAACTCCTACATGGTGCTAATAACAATTAGTCTAATGACGCACTTTCTTTGAACTCATTATTGTCATGAAATGAGAATTCACATATGGCAGTTATAATTCTTCAGCTCTTCGAAATCTCATCCATTCATCGAACGATCCATCAAAACTAGTTGTTGGTATAATTATGACAATGACAGCCCATACCGTAATCTACTATATCACATCCGGTTGAATACCGTGTGAAATCCTATTCAATATTTCAATATTCATGAACTATTCATTAGCAAGAAAAAAAACGATCACCAATTCGAGCGAAATGATTTAAATAATATCTTCTGGAACATTTTTTGAACGTCTTTTGCTTGATTCAACATCCACAGTACACGGGCGTAGATGAGGAGGTTATGTTGGTTCCCGGATTATATCTTAAGTTTTCCTCAAAAGAAGTGGTGGGGATTCGCCAATCGAACATTTTTCACAATAACTGCAAAAAATATTGATTTTGGCATACAGTCAAACATTGATTTTGGCATACAATTGCTTCCTGTTTTTCTCTGTAGCATCAAATGCAAACAGGCAAACAGATGAAATCCGAGGTCAAAAACGAAGAACCAAGACCTCAATTAGAGTTATGGATAGAGCAAAGTTATTGGAAAAAGTATACACATTTCTTCATCTTTGGCACTGTCTTCTAGGATTATAACCTTCCACAATCTGGAAAAGCAGTATAAAATATTGAGTATTCCATTTCTCCAGTAACAGACATATCACGAATTTATTAGGTCTTCCAACAGAGATTTCCAAACTTTGACAACTAATCTTGTTTGAAGTGTGTACATCATATTGAAAATTACAATAAATAATGGAATTTGGAACAATCATGAAATACAAATCAATTCAAAGAACTAAGATTATAAAAAAAAGGAAAGAAGAAA
>WOGM01001264.1:0-10253 GCA_015342125.1 Leptinotarsa haldemani | reverse complement strand
TATGATTTCCCACGTCAGAAAACCCCGAGTACCGAATTCCGTGCAAATAACTTATTTTATGCCAGAGTTATTTTCAAAAAGCGAACAAAAAATTAAACTTTCAACACCCCGTATCTCCGAAACGAAGCATTTTCGGACACAAGTTCATATAGACTTTTTTTCTTAAAATTGTCTCAGGAATACGTCACTTAAATATTTTAACGTACTTATGTCACACCCTGTATAATGTGACCTTTAAGAGATGTTTTATTTTTCACACTCAGACAAATTATTCACACAATGCCAAACGCCAACAGCATTGGAGGACAAGTAATGATATGCCCCTGTACAGAGCATTTCTATGTCTTGCAAGAGCTGCAGCGGGGATTACATTTAAAATGAGTTTGTGCGCACGGCGTGCTCGCCATCGCGTTTGGCGCTTGCTGTACTTACGTGAAAAATATTCCTGACCGGCAGCAGACAATTTTCAGGGCTGGCCGTGAAAGTGATGACCATCGAAGGCGTGAGACCGGTCCCGAAAATCCTGATGACGTGCTCCACATCGGCCATGAGTATCGGTACGCCATTATCGTCGAAATCGGGGTCTTTGTGGGCTTTCTCAAGACGAATCCCGGTTATTCTGATAGTCTCCAACGGGTTGCTAGTGTTTCTGTTTTCTAGGTCCCTTCTCTGAAGGGATAATCTGAAAACGAACACGTTTCATAGAATCAAAAAATAGTCGTCGATAAAGCGATGAGGTCAGTAAAGTTTTTCGCTGAGACTTGCATTTCCCTTTTCAGTTTTTGAGTGGAGAAGACTACTTTTCATTTAGGTTATTTTTTTATTTTGAATGGACAAAAGTAAAAATAAAAAATCGGGGATGTATGAAATGATCTGTGACGAAAACTATATCGGTCAGACTAAGCGAGCCATTAAAACTCGTTTCAAAGAACACGGAGCACATATCCGATTTCGGAGACCAGAACAAATCTAGTGTCGCTCAATGCCTAATAGAAAATGAAAACTGTCTGGAATTGTTGAGATCGGTACATGACACTAGATTTTCCGATGCTTTCGAAAGTCTGGAAATACCAAAGAATTGCTTGAGAGCTATGAATTTTTTCCTCTTTCCAGCTTATTTACTATTTAGCCCAAAAAATTAACCAGATATTTGGCAATTATAGTGTTAATGACTGCACTATTCAGCATTGGTTTGCGAAATTTCGTTCCGGCAATTTTAACCTCGAAGATGAGCCCCGAAGTGGTAGACCTACAGTAACATTTCAGCAGGATGGTGCACCCCCACATTTTGATGTTCAGATGATACAGTTTTTGGATGAACATTCTCCAATGTGTTGGATCGGCAGAAGGGATCCAGTGGAGTGGCCAGCCAGATCACCAGATCTCACACCGATTGACTTCATTCTGTGGGAACACCTGAAGTCGAAAGTGCACTCTACTAAGCCTACAAATCTAGAAGACCTGCGACAGAGAATTGTTCGGGAATGCCGATTTCAGACTCCGAACATCTTCAATAATGTACGGAACGCTTTCGAGAGTAAACTGTATTATTGTATGGAACTAGGTGGAGCTCATTTTGAAAAATTAATCCGTTGATTTTGTTTACACTGATATCATTTGTTGTTGAAATGAACGACAGCGAATTTTATGTTTTTTCTTAAATAAAACGTTCATCATTTAATTTTTCAATAACGAATGAACCAATTTCGAATAAATTACAGAGGTAATAAAGGGACGAAAGACCTTTCAAATGATGTATTACTCAACCCCCCATGCCATTGAAACAAATAGGGTGATTCCAGTGGCACATTTGCTTTTTAAGCTGCAGGAAAACCGGGAAAAACCTGCAGCACCACATTATCTGAAGATCTTGATCTGCCAATGTCCTCTCTCTGTCTAAAACAAAATGTGGGGTGTCTCCAGAGGCTCCAATAGATTCAATACATCGCCAGAACAATTCGTGACACGACTATCGTCAAAAAACCAGCCCGTTTCGTCTTTGACCAAGGCGTATTAATGACCAAAGTCAACGCCAGAACCACAGTGATCAATGACTGCATGAATATTATAATAGTGGTCTGCTAGATTGAAATGTTCATCTATTTCGAACCTTCCAAAGATTTTCTTGCTTCCGTTTTAACCGATTAAACTTGATACACTCACGATAAAACCTTTGAAATAAATTCAAATCATCACTGCCTTTGAAAAAATAAGGGTGTTGAAACTAGAAATAATTGAGTTTTTGAATAAATGCCGCACAAAATAACTGTTTATCAAACTATCATTTCAATACTGCTAAGCAAATAATTGAGAAATTGAGGATCAGGTGAAGAGAGAAATGTGAAACCGATTTTTCCTAATTCCATTTACAATCTTGACAAAAGCAAGGAAAACCAAGAAACGAGAATTCGTCAAACGTAGGTATGTATTCTATCAACGAGAATGCACTCCGAAGAAAAACTCCATGGAGCATGTAAGTGCGAAACCGAATATCGAGATAGAGATTTTGTAGGAATACCTCTCGGCTTTCAGAGAATGCATTACCGAAAATGACTTCTCGCCTCAGAAACTGCGTGTCGTGCCACGGAACAATCCTATCAAACAAAGTGGAGAAAATCGATAGCTGTCTGGGGGAAATTTCAATTTTCCGAAAAGATGCATCATCTTACGTACACCTACCCGGAATTATCCGCAATCGGGTCTTACATGAGAGAATGTAAATTCTTCGCATATCGCATATTTCTCCAATATAAAAGGCCTGTTCTGAATAACCCTAGGTACTATTTTTACGGAACAGTAAATATCAAATACTGAGTATTTTTTGACGTATCAACTCAACATATAATCAAGATACAGTCTCTGGAATCTACAATATGGGTTTTCATTAGGACAATACTAGCAATACCTCTTAAAACACTGAAATTTGAACTATAAGACCTGATAATCTTCTAAATGGTAAGTAATTAAGTAAGTAAGTGTTCGAAAAATAATAATGTAATAAAAACACTTTGGGAAAACGTTGATGTTTCTATTTGTCTTTTGACTTATATTATCAACTCTCATTGATGCTATGTATAATAAATTCATTAAGAAATTTAAAATATAATGAATTCAAGATAAACACCTTCTATTTCACTGATTTCGGTCACTAATAAAGGGCATTGAACAAATTCCATAAAATTTTTATTTATCCCATGGTTGTTACCAACACCAAATCCTTTGGCAATGACTTAAAAGATTTCTGCATCATGTCTGGTAGAACAACTCGTATAAAGGCTCCTGTGTCGATTGTGAAGATGTATTAATTTCATCCAGAAGATCTGGAACTTATGATATACTTTATTCGTCCCTCTTCGTGGTTGAAATAGAAATCCTGGTGCTTCCAGCACTTAGAGTCGACAGGTTTTCTAAAGATTAGTTTCGAAGCCCATCTTATTTTAGAAGTCGCTATCCAGCGGGATATTTCTGGTCTTGGGGATCTTCTAAAATAGTTACTTTCTCAGATATTCACCCGCGAGTTTGAATAGCTCCTTTGCAGAATGTGTTGTTTTCGACAATTCATTTGCAGGTGACCCGGTTTTCCCCAATGATAAGAACGTTTTTCTCAATGGATAGGGCCAATTTAAATGATATCCTAGAGTTTATGGAACTATTTCTGCAATATTGACTTTCCGGTGAGAGAAGACTCTTACAACTTCGCCTTTAGCTACATTTGAAATATTTTTCACAATTTGAAAATCCACTGCCACCATAAGCCAAATCGACAATTGCCAGACTCTCCTTCAATGCTTCCTGCTATTGTTGATGGTATACTGTCACGGTTTAAAATACCGCGACAACATTAAAATTATTTTAATTACCTCGAGAATCCCCCCGTAAATATATTGACTCCCGATACTCCGATCGATACGCATGATTGCTACGAATGTTTACGGAATACCGACAGAACACCCACGATTGAATTAGTCTTTGTCAATTGGTCGCTAGAAAATCTAGGTTACTTCGATTTATTGATTCGTACCAAGTTTTTGGGATATCAACGTGAATTTTCACATTAAACAGTTGTCACGTTATGTATGGTGTTGATCAGTATGAAAAACTGTTACCCTGAAGGGGATTTGAATAGCACCAACGTTAAAGATCTAAAATAAATCTGGGTGAAAAATAATGCTTTTTTATGAAAAATTCGGTGTCGAACAACTGCCATTTCATTTCATTTGAACAAAAACAAAGCTCAAGGCCCTGGCAAAAAAATTATATATTTACTGGTACTCATTAATTTTGAGAGAACCCTCCTTCCATGAAAAGAGGTAATGTAGTTTTTTATATTTCCAATTCTTGGGTAATAAATACAGGAATTGTTTTTCATTCAAATTTGTAGGGTTCTGGGTTCTGGTGTGAAATTCTAGCATTGGATCATAGGTTTTTCAAGCCATCTGAATCTAGAACTTTTATGACACAATCACTGAACCGTGGGAACCAGAAGGACAGCAAATCCAGAATAAAGGATAGAGAAAGGGCTACCAATATCCAGCAAATGACCCAAATGCAAATAAAATATCGCTATGAACCGAAATATTTAATTGAAGCTAACCAAAGATCTAAAATAATGCACTGGGAAGAATTGTAACAACATTCAGTATTAAATTTGTCTCACAACTGCATTGGACATCAACTATGTTGGCGTCAAATTTGTATCATGACCCAAGATGGGCATTTGTAACGCCCCACGTGGGGCGTTACAAATTTGACGCCCAATGGGGTTTAAGTTGCAAATTTGATGCCCATCTTGGGTTAAGATACAAATTTGACGCCAACATAGTTGATGTCCAATGCAGTTGTGAGACAAATTTAACACTGAATGTTGTTACAATTCTTCCCAGTGCATTATTTTCGATCTTTGGTTAGCTTCAATTAAATATTTCGGTGTATAGCGATATTTTATTTGCATTTGCGTAGTTAACATATATACAGGGTGTTAATGACCAAACTAATTCTTTTGGGTACTTGTGTTTATGTAGATATTCAATCGTGGTCAATATTCTGTGGCATTCGTAGTCCTTGCTGAATAGATTTTTTTCTTCTCTCATATACCTCATACGTAGCGACGCCAAGCGTCGAAATTAATCTGTGTTTATAAGAACTTGCATATATTTCGTTAATTTTTTTAATTTTTTTTGTTTTTTTTTGTTTTTTTTTATTAATATTGTTCCCGTCAGTATAACTTGGATATCGAAACGCCTCAGACGCCAACGAAATAAAAATGGAGTACAAAATAGAAGTTAATCGGTTAGAAAAAGAAGAAATAGTATATGAACTTAGGATTAGGGGTTTTAAGGAAGATTTAACAGTTCAAGAATTGCGGAAAAAACTGCGTGGTTTTCTGAAGTTAGAAAAAAGTAGTCTCCCAATAAAATATCCTACTCACCCATTTAGTTTTGCAGAAGATTCAAGTTATATTTCAAATAAAATTACAGAGTTGAATCAATTAATACAAGGGTTTTCAGACTCTGACAACAGCTCACCTTTCTATAAAATTTCTACGAAATTAGCTCACATTTTTCATAGGGCAGAACGAATGGTTTCGCAGTCTGATGATGAGCTTGCGAAACGTTCTCAGTTTTTGGTAGATATTTTAGCTTTGCAAAGTGACGTTAAATCGAAAGTTAGGAAGTTCAAACGTGCTTCCTCACGATTATCAGCACCGCCGGAATTAAGTGTGTTAATGTCATCTACGAGTCTGATGAGTACTTCGGATAGCGATTTGTCTGAGGATGATACCGCTCATCTATCAGTACCTGACTTGAATTCTACTCAATGTTCTCACATTCAGGTACCTCTTTCGAAATGGAATATAATCAAGTTTGACGGTGAAAGCAAAATTTCTTTAAACGCATTTTTAGAAAACATTGATGATCTCTGTCTTTCGCGAAATTTTTCAAAAGAACAGTTGTACTTGTCAGCAAGTGAATTATTTTCCGGGAAAGCTTTAATTTGGTATCGATCAATTAGGCAAAAAGTTAATAATTGGGATGATTTAGTGTCAGAATTGAGATTACAATTTCAACCTCCAGATTTTAACGATAAATTATGGCAGGAAATTCTAAGTCGTACTCAGGGAAGTAGTGAAAATATGGGAATGTACTTAGCAGTTATGGATAATTTGTTTGGCCGACTGTCAGTATCCATTAATGAGAATGTTAAACTCAAGATACTTTTGAAAAATATTGCTCCATTTTACCAGAGTCAATTAGGGTTAACGGAGGTAACTTCAATAGAAGCACTTAGGAAAATAGGTCGGAATCTCGAGTCAAAAAAATTGTCAATCGAGTCTTATGTTCCTCCCCCTCATGACCGAAAATTTCTTTTGGAACCTGATCTCGCCTATAGTCCAGATACATGTTCTAGAAATTCTAGAGACTTGGATCCAGGCCCATCGCATGGTAAACAAAGAGGTATAGTTAATGAAATTTCCAATAATACTTCTCAAAATATAAGCTCACAAAATAAACGTTGCTGGAATTGCGGTAATGTAGGCCATATATCTTCAAGGTGTAATCAGTTTCAAAGAAAATACTGTTACTCATGTGGACAACCTAATGTAACCGTGAGAAGTTGCCCAAAGTGTAGGAAAAATTCGGGAAACGGGGAAATGAGGCGCTAGTGTGTGATCGGCTTGCGCCTCAACAATCTTTTCAGGTCATAAATGAGAGTGAATCAGTTAGGATAATTCTAGATTATGTTCTTTCACATGCAGATGGTGATGAAAGGCCGTATATTTCGGTCTCTATTTTTGATATAGAACTTCTTGGACTTCTAGACAGTGGAGCAAGCCGAACCATCATTGGTAGTAAAGGATGGAGAATTCTCAAGAATATAGGTCTTTGTAATTTAATTGATTCGGATTTGTCATATGTAACTGTCGCTAATGGAACTGAATGTCAATGTTTAGGAATTTTAAGGGCACCAGTTAAACTACGAGGACTCGAAAAAGTCATAGATATCTTGGTCGTTCCGGACCTAAATCATACTCTGATTTTAGGTGTTGACTTCTGGAAGAGAATGGGGATTGTTCCTGATTTAAGATCGCAAGAGTGGAAATTTACTACGGATAAGGACAGCAATGTTGAGGTTCAGGCAGTGGATGTGTTGAAATCGCATGAGACTTTGTCTCCTGAGGAATCAACACTGTTAGGAAAAATCGTGGAAGATTATTTCAATAAGATAGGTGATACTATAGGTTGTACGAATATCGTGGAGCATCGGATAGAACTATTAGAAAATGTTCAACCCATAAAACAGAGGTTTTACCCAGTGTCTCCGGCGTTGATGAAACATATTGACGAAGAATTGAAGATGATGTTGGAGAAAGGTATTATCGAACCTTCAAATAGTCCATGGAGTAGCCCTATAGTTATGGTGAGGAAGAAGGATAACTCCTGGAGGTTTTGTGTCGACTATCGCAAGTTAAATAAGGTTACCAAACGCGATGCTTATCCTTTACCGTTCGTCTCCAGTACATTGGATAAACTAAGAGATGCTAGGTTCTTGTCCAGTTTGGATGTAAAATCCGCCTATTGGCAAATATCAGTGGAGAAGGAGTCGCGTCCATTAACTGCGTTTACTGTTCCAAGTCGAGGGTTGTTTCAGTTCAGACGTCTTCCTTTCGGTCTTCATACAGCTCCGGCAACATGGCAGCGTCTTATTGATAGGGTTTTAGGTGCAGATTTAGAGCCATTTTGTTTTGTTTACCTCGACGATATAGTTATCACCACACAAACTTTCGATCAACATATAGAAATACTTACGAAAGTATTCGACAGGCTTACTACTGCTGGATTGACACTGAGTAGGGATAAGTGTCAGTTTTGTCGTTCTGAATTGAAATTTTTAGGTTATGTAGTAGACGTGAATGGCCTACATGTTGACCCAGAAAAGGTTGAGGCAATATTACAAATACCAACACCACGTAAAGTTGCTGACGTACGAAGTCTTATTGGCACCGCATCTTGGTATAGAAGGTTTATACCAAATTTTTCTTCACTCATTCAACCTCTAACCGAATTACTAAAGAAAAATGTGAAGTTTTGTTGGACTTCTCGCCAGGAGGAAGCTTTTCGACAAGTTAAAGAACATCTCATTTCAGCACCTATCTTGACTTGTCCAGACTTTTCACTCCCCTTCACTATACAAACAGATGCTAGTGGTTATGGTATAGGGGCAATTTTAACCCAAGTTCATCCGGACTCTGGAGAGAGAGTCATTTGCTATTTATCTCGTTCTCTCACAAAACAGGAGAGGAAGTTCTCCACTACAGAGCGAGAATGCCTTGCAGTACTCTGGAGTATAGAGAAGTTGCGTCCATACATAGAAGGCACTCATTTTACTGTTGTTACGGATCACTGGTCCTTATGTTGGTTAAACAATTTAAAAGATCCCACTGGTAGGTTAGCCAGATGGAGTTTGAAACTGCAACAGTACTCTTTTGACTTAGTGCATCGAAAGGGTAAGGAACATATCCTTCCAGATATGTTATCACGGTCTGTTCCTATGGTCGACGCGGTCGGAAACGTTATAGACTTTGAAATAGATAATGAGTCTGACAGGTGGTACTCCAGGATGATGGAAAACGTAGAAAATAACCCTTTGCGTTATCCTACATGGAGGATAACAAATTCTAAATTGTATAAATTTATTGAATCTAGAAAAATACCTGGATTAGACTTAGCAGATGATTGGAAACTAGTAATTCCCAAGAAAAATCGTAAAGAAGTTTTGTATAAATGTCATGATGATCCTTGTGCTGGTCACCCGGGAATATTCAAAACCTTTAAGCGAGTTTCTACATATTTTTATTGGCCAAAGATGAAGGCTGATATTTCAGATTATGTCAAAAAATGCACAATTTGTGGTTTAAATAAATCGGAACAAAGGAAACCTGCTGGATTGTTAGCTCCTCATAGGGTGGTTGATAAACCTTTTGAAGTGGTATCGTGTGATTTGATTGGACCCCTCCCTAGGTCTTCAAAGGGATACAAGTTTATTTTAGTCATACTAGATTTGTTCAGTAAGTTTTCACTTGTGATTCCTTTAAGGAATGCCACTTCAAAGTTACTCTGCTCCAACATAGAAGAACACCTTTTCTTGATGTTTGGTCAACCTGAAGTATTAATCTCCGACAACGGTTCTCAGTTCATCGGTAAGGATTTTTCCAATATGTTAACTTCTTATCGGATCAGGCATATTAGGACCGCTAACTACCATGCTCAAGCGAATCCCACCGAAAGGGTTAATAAAACCTTAGAGACAATGATAAGGTGTTACGTATCTGAAAACCACCGCGAGTGGGATAAACAACTGTCAAAAATCGCGTGTGCTCTGAGAAGCCAAGTCCATGAAAGTAGTGGATATAGCCCATATGTTGTTGTCTTTGGAAGGGAATTCCCTGTTAACATTCTTCAACAAGAACCTGATGGTGACACAAATTTTGAAGTGGATGAAAACGCATTGGCCCGTGACAGAGAGAAATCTTTGCAGGCACTTCACAGTGAAGTCAAGAAACGACTGGAGAAAGCTGCTCAGAAAAACAAACGGTACTACGACCTTCGCAGAAGAGATGTAGAGTACGAGGTTGGAGAAAAGGTCTACAGGAAAAATTTCGTTTTGTCAGATGCAGCTAATTTCTTTGCAGCTAAACTTGCTCCAAAATATATCGGTCCTTTAGTTATTTTTCGAAAAATTTCACCTTGGATGTATGAACTCAAAGATGAAGATGGAAGATTTCGAGGATGTTGGCATGCCAAAGATTTGAAACCTTTTCGAGATTAATTTATTATATGACTTTCAATGTGAATAGGCTGAATCCTCGTAAATTTTTGGTTACGGTTCTTAGTTAATTTAGTTAGTGCATTAGTTTAATAGTGAGAATTGAGCCGCAATATTTTTTTTTGTTTTTAATTTTTGCAGAGTGGATTTTTTTTTTGAAAATTATATGAAATTTTCATGGAGGTTGAGGTGGAATTTGTCACGGTTTAAAATACCGCGACAACATTAAAATTATTTTAATTAACTCGAGAATCCCCCCGTAAATATATTGACTCCCGATACTCCGATCGATACGCATGATTGCTACGAATGTTTACGGAATAACGACAGAACACCCACGATTGAATTAGTCTTTGTCAATTGGTCGCTAGAAAATCTACGTTACTTCGATTTATTGATTCGTACCAAGTTTTTGGGATTTCAACGTA